>PVJA010034651.1:0-22371 GCA_004027025.1 Myocastor coypus | reverse complement strand
CTCCTGCCTCAGCCTCCCAAGTGCTGGGATTACAGGCGTGAGCCACCACGCC
This sequence comes from Myocastor coypus, assembly GCA_004027025.1. Lineage (NCBI taxonomy): Eukaryota > Metazoa > Chordata > Mammalia > Rodentia > Myocastoridae > Myocastor > Myocastor coypus. Next base: position 22,319 of record PVJA010034651.1, on the reverse strand, counting down.
CGGCTAAAATTTTTATTTATTTATTTTTCTTGTTTCAGAACTTTTGTTTGTTTATTTATTTTTATGGCCGGCTCAGCCTGCCCTGAGGGCAGGGCTGGCGCAGCATGTGGTGCCGGGGATCGAACCGAGGTCCCTGTAGCCGCCTAAGCCTTCCTAAACAGGCGCTTTAGACCACTGAGCCATCCCACCCGGCCCTGGATTTATTTCTTTATGTTTAATGGCTGCATCAGTATGCATCAGTGCATCTGTTTTGTCTAATTCATTTCTGTGGCAGTGGACATCAGATTGTCTTTATTCTGTTATGAGCAGGGTTGCAGTGAATATTTTAATGTTGTGTTTTTCTTGTGACATTGATTTTGTCATATAAAATTTTAGGAGTAGAATTTCCAGGTGAAATGGCTTATCCATTTGAATTCTGCTGGTGGTAAATTCTTTTCCTAACACATGGTGGTTAATTACTGTGTCTTCTTAACCTCTGCAATCAAGATGTAAGAGAACCAACTTTTTCACTCTTGGTCACTGCTGTTCTTATTTCTGGAGTGTGGACTGTCGTATTAATCATAAATGTTCCAGACATGTTAGCCTATTGGGGAGACACAGTGGTGAACAACTGCTAACCCAACAGTAGTTTCTAGCCTCTGGTTTGTAGGTAAGGATGTAGTATTTCTCTCAGTTCTCACACTTAAACAGTGGAGAAGGAATAGAGTTCAGATCAGATTATTTTAGGATAACTCATTTGCTGACGAAGTAACATTAAAACTGTTAAGAATATTTCAGATAGAGGTGTTTCCACAATTTTAGGCCTTTAATCTAACTGCTGTGGATTTACAGTTACCTTTCACCTCATTGTTCTTGGCAGTAGTCCTATCTTGCCCCCCAATTTTTTTTTTTTTGTGTGTGTGTGTGTGTGTGTGTGTGTGTGTGTGTGTGATTTTGAGACAGGGTCTCACTGTAGAGTTTAGGCTGGACTTGAGCTCACTTTTGTAGCCCAGGCTGGTCTCAAATTTGTGCTAATCCTCCTGCCTCAGCCTCCCAAGTGCTGGAATTACAGGCATGTGCCACCACACCCAGCTTCTTGCTTCAAATTCTGTTTATTAAATGTAGCTGAAGCCGGGCGTGGTGGCTCACGCCTGTAATCCCAGCACTCGGGAGGCTGAGGCAGGAGGATCGGTGCGAGTTCGAGACCAGCCTGGGCTACAAAAGTGAGCTCAGGACCAGCCTCAACTGCATAGCGAGACCCTGTCTCAAAAAGACAAAAAAAAAAAAAAAAAAAAATTAATGTAGCTGAGAAGGCAGAACAATAGGTATCGAACATATGCTTGCCCTTTACATTTTCTTTTTTTCAGCTGAAACTGCCAAAGTGAGGCCAGCAACCTAATGTATTCTTTCAGTGTCTCTTGGAGTAGGGCTCCAGGTATTTCTGCTGTCGGTACAGCAGTGTGTATTCCTGGTGAAGGGGAGGAATTCTTGGTTACATCATGGGTTTTTTTTTTTTTTTTTTTAAGAATTTTTTATTTTATTTATTTATTTTTTTCTTGTTTCAGAACCTTTGTTTATTCACTTGTTTTTATGGCCGGCTCAGCCTGCCCTGAGGGCAGGGCTGGCGCAGCATGTGGTGCTGCTGGGGATCGAACCATGATCCCTGAAACCACCCAAGCTTTCCCAAGCAGGCGCTTTAGATCACTGAGCCATCCCACCGGGCCCAACATCATGGTTATAAAGGAATCATAAATATAAAAGCATTAGATATTACTAGTTGTATATGGTCTCTGTTATCTGGCAGGAGCTAGGGTCTTCTGTAGATTCCAAATCTTGGGATATAGGGGGCTGGGGAGATAACTCAGTAGAATAAGTGCTTGCCTGGCAAGCAGAAGGGCCTGAGTTCAATCCCTGGTTTCCCCAAAGATTAAGTAAGCCTGGCCAATTTGGTGACTTGATGAGACCCAGTTAAAAAAAATTTTTAAAAAAGAGAAAACTGGCAAATCTTGGGATCTGACTTTGGAGTGCACTCTGATTTTTTTTTTTTTTTTTCCTTTTCTTTTTCAAGACCGGGGTTCAAACTCACAACCTTGCACTTGTCAGGCAGGCACTTGTCACAGAGCTATCTCCCTGGCCCCAGAATCTGACTTTTGTATGTAGGCCTTGTGAATTTGTGCTTTTCCTCTGATCATCCCTTCCCATTTCCAGGCTTAATGGCTGCATCCTGAAGTTTTGTTGGTTTGGGGAATGCTGCCCTCTACTGGTGGGTTGAAAGACACTTACCAATTTGTAGGGATCTGAACACTATAGGGGAACTGACTGAGCTAAGTGGATCCAGCATCATAAAAACTTTATATAGTATCCAACTTCATGATCCAGTAAAGACTTTTTCCTATGAAATAATTTTTGGCATTGTAAGATATCCAAATTTAAAAAAATATCCAAGTACATACACTTCTGTTGTGGTATTTATAATGGCTTAAGAAAATATATAGGTATCCAACACTAGCTAATTATGTTTCCATGATGGGGAATGACATATAACTCCTAAAATTGACTACCTAAAGGACAACTAGGGAGACTGAAAATAACCCAAATCAACAACTGGGAAGACTACCGGTTATAGCCATGGGATGAGGACTAACTTCTGTTCTTCAAAATGAGTTGTCAAGGCCGGGCGTGGTGGCGCCCGCCTGTAATCCCAGCACTTAGGAGGCTGAGGCAGGAGGATCGGTGAGAGTTCAAGACCAGCCTGGGCTACAAAACTGAGCTCAAGGCCAGCCTGAACTGTACAGCGAGACCCTGTCTCAAAAAGACAAAAAAAAAAAAAAAATGAGTTGTCAAACTGGGATGTATCCTTTATATTAGTATTGTTAGTAAACTGGGGACAGAAAGATTGTTTGAATGACTGACAGTGTAACTGAAATATAGGATGACTCTTGCAAAGTGAACCAAGCACAGTGTAAAACAGTGGTTTCCGATCTCAATGACTCTTATCATTGTCTATTCCTCATTGAAGTTGTTACAGATACTCCAGTGATTCTGTTTTTACATTTATCTTTGTGATCTTATGTGAGCAGTTCAGTGACATAGAGTACAAGTGGAACCTTTAGGTCAAAGGGTATGTGCAGTTTAAACTTTTTTAAAATTAAAAACATTTATATTAATTTATTTGGTACAGGATCTCGCTACACAGCTTGGACTCATAGTGATCCTCCTGTCTCAGACTCCCCAGCACTGGGATTACAGGCATGCACCGCCATGCCCAGTTTCATTAGCCAGCATGGTGTACCCGGGGTTCTGGGCCTAGTACAGGGTGCAGTAATGAGGACTGAACTCAGGTCCTTCCATGTGCCAGGCAGGTGCTTAGACCACTGAGCTATCTCCCCAGGGCTGCAGTTTAAATTTTGATAGAAAATGTAAGCAGTTGCCGGGCGTGGTGGCTCACACCTGTAATCCCAGCCACTTGGGAGGCTGAGGCAGGAGGATTGGTGCGAGTTCGAGACCAGCCTGGGCTACAAAAGTGAGCACAGGACCAGCCTCAACTGCATAGCGAGACCCTGTCTCAAAAAGACCAAAAAAAGAAAAAGAAAAAAAGAAAAGAAAATGTAAGCAGTTTTTCAGTTACCAGTGTTATATGGTAATAACCATTTGCTTAAACTTTCTTCAACACTGAACTAACCTGAATATTCTTTTTGCCAACTGTTGAGAAATTATTTATAGGGCTGGGGAGACAGCTTAGTAGAATAAGTGCCTGCCTGGCAAGTGCAAGGTCCTGAGTTCAACCCCTATGTTTCCCTGGTCATATTCTTTGTCTATATTACATGATGATTTTCTCTTTTTTACTGATTTGTAGGGATTCCTTGTTTTACAAATATTAATACACATGTGCATGAGTATATGTATATTGGATATGTATATTGGAAGGCATTTACCCTTTAGAAATCAGACATTTAGCAAGGTATGAGCGCATATAGCTGTAACCTCAGCTATTTGAAAGGCTTGGGCAGAAGGATTGCAAGTTCAGGAGCAGCTTGAGCAACTTAGCACAAACCTATCTCAAAAAAAAAATTAAGAGAGCCAGTGAGATAGCTCAGTGGTCTAAAGCACCTGCTTAGGCAACCACAGGGACCGCAGTTCAATCCCTGGTACCACATGCTGCACCAGCCCCACCTCCAGGGCAGGCTGAGCCAGCCATAACATACATACATACATACATACATACATACATACATACATACAAACATACATAAATATAGTTTTTAGAAATTAAAAAAATGTAGCTCATTGCTCCTGGAGTTCAAGTTCCCCACCCCTAATAAGGCTCCTATCTCCCAAAAGAAAGATGAATCTGGCCATTTACTTGCTTATGATACATAGGTTTCATGTTATACTTACAAAGACTTGACCCTATTCCCCCTTGCTAAAATATATGTTTTCAGGGGACTACCCACTCAGGACCCCCTCCTATCCCTCTCTTGGGCAGGAATTTTCCTTCCTCTAATAAATGTATTCTGCTCATTAAAAAAGCCAAAATAAGTAAAAATATGATCTATGATTTCTCTTATTTTTCTAATACTTTTCTCACTTAATTTTTGTTTGGATATGTGATTATTTAATCTTTCAGGAAATTCTCACTACATATATATCAGTATATTTTGGCAAAAGAAAAGAGTTAATTTTCAAAAAGATACTAAAAATCAAAACAATCAAAGTAGTTTGGTTATTACTACTCTTGGTTTATAGATGTTGATTTAGGTTGCCTTGTATATTCTCCACCATATTTATATTTGTGCCTGTAATCCCAGCTCTTGGGAGGGTGTGAACAGGCAGATCATTCTGAGTCTGATCTAGCAGTGAAACCCTGAACACCCTGTAGAACATTCCCTAAAAAAAAGCCTTAAAAAAAATTAATGTATGACACTCATTTATAAAACAACATTCTAGCTTGTTGCTCATAGCATTCCTAAGGTTTAACAATAAGTATAACTAAAGACTATAAAGTATTAAAGAACAATGTTCTTGCTCCAAAAATTCTAGTGGCTACTTATTTACATATTATATAAATGTTGATCTACTATCAGTCTTCTGTCATCTCTTTGAAAAAGGCTCATTGCTCAGTACTTGTTTACAGAATCCTGTATCTGCTGTTGGGTGTGGGGGGATCCTCCAAAACCATAATATGCTTCCTAAGGGTTTGCTTGGTATTTGAGGGCTGGGAAGAATTTAGGAATATGACATAATTAGAATTAAAAATAGTTGAAATACTGTATTGCTGCTGGCTTAATAATCAAAGTTTCCAGAGTCTGGTCTTGTAAAATATAAAATTCACTAAATGTATAGTCAGAGGCCAGGCATGGTTGTATATGCTTGTAATGCCAGCACTCAGCAAACTGAGGCAAGAGAATCACTGTGAGTTCAGTGACAGCCTGGGATGCAAAGTGAGTTCAAGGCCAGATTGCACTGCATAGTGAAACCCTGTCTCAAAATGATAATAAACAGCCAAACATTCAAGGCAACATACACACCACACCACACACCACAGACCACACCACATCACACAACACAACATCACACATACCACACTAGGAATGGAACGTAGGGCCTTGCACTGCGCTATGTCTTTAGCCCTTTATTTTGAGACAAGATCTGAGACACTTAAGTTTTCCAGGCTGTCTGAACTTAAGATCCTTCTGCCTTAACCTCCCAAAGTGATGTGAGTACAGGCATGTGCCACCATGCCCAGATGCACTCAGGAGTTTTAATGCTACTCTGTAGCCTTTTTTTTTTTTGTCTTTTTGAGACAGGGTCTCAGTATGCAGTTCAGGCTGGCCTTGAGCTCACATTTGTAGCCCAGGCTGGTCTCGAACTCACACTGATCCTCCTGCCTCAGCCTCCGGAGTGCTGGGATTACAGGAGTGCGCCACCATGCCCGGCTACTCTGTAGCCTTTAAAGGTCAGGATTTCATTTGTGGTTCTATATTTGGCTCCTACTCCAGAATGCCATCTATAGGTATCTGCCCCAGTTGCCTATTGGTGAACTATGAGGTCATATCCTTTTGCTAAATGTTGATTTTTAAATCATTCCTCTGTCTCTGTCTCTGTCTGTGTCTGTCTCTATTTCTCTGTCTCTCTGTGTCTGTCTGTCTGTCTGTCTGTCTGTCTGTCTGTCTGTCTCTTTCTCTCTCTGTCTCTCTCTCTCTCTCTGTGTTAGTGTTACTGGGGATGGAACTCAGGAATTCGTGTATGCTAGGCAAGTGTTTTACTGCTGAGTTACATTCCCCAAACCCAATTTATTTGTGGTTCTTGTCATGAATTGCTAAGTATAAAAAAATACAAATCCATTTTCATTTTAAAGTTTTTAAAAAAATGAAATCATTGTGGACTGGGGAGATAGTTCAGCAGCTTAAGCACCTGTCTGGCAAGTGCAAAGTCCAGAGTTCAATCCCCAGTACCACAAAAATAAATAGGTAAATATAGTCATTATAATGTTTTGGATTGATTGATTGATTGATTGATTGATTGATTTGCTACTGGGGGTTAAACTCAGGACCTAGCACTTTCCAGGCAAATACTTACTCTACTGAGCTGTCTCCCTAGCCCTAGGAGTTTCTAGTATCTTGACCTAGAAATTTAGTAGTTTTCATTTCATGTTCCATTCATCTGATAAGTCTGTATTATATGAAAGAACCAGGCCCTCCAACTTCATTTCAGTGGAATACAAATATTGTATCTTTTTATTTTGTGAGAAGTACACCTCATAAGAACTGACTAAACACCATCAAAAGGACAATATCAGTCTTTGAATTCACAGTTACTACACTAAAACCAAAAGGGCAAGTAGATTATAAAGATCTGTTTTTCAGGAGTAAGCCCACAGGATTGCCTTAACGCATTTGAGGAATGCTTCTTGCATGGTAAATGAGGAGCTTGCTCTGATCAGATTTGTAGAGGCCTTACAATCATTGGAGAGAGGGAAATTTATGTATGTATGTATGTATGTATGTATGTATGTATGTATGTATTTATGCAGGACTAGGCTTCAAACTGACAACCTTGCACTTGCTAGGTAGGCACTTGCGCCACAGAGCTGTCTCCCCAGCCCCTAATTTTTTATTATTATTTTTTTTACGATAGTTAATACATTGTGTAATGTTGTCTTTGTCATAGTTGTTCAGGAGTAAAAGATGCAGGCATGATTTCTTATCTAAACATTATTAGTACAGATCTTTCTTTTCATTGCACAAAGAGAAAGTAGCTGTATAAATAGTCCAATAGTCCATAACAATAGTGGATTATCAGCTCATCTGACATTATTGGGTGCTGTTGACTTGAGCCTTTTACAACTCAGCATATTAACATAGGTTTCCTTTTTATACCTCCTGGTTAGACTTTTCTGCTGGATGGTTAAGACGAAGATAAAGCAAGACCTATGTTACAAAACATATGTAACTTTTGTATCTGACAAGATCATTCAGGTCCCCTCAGGATTTACCCTGGAACCATGTACTACAGTTTGCAAAACTTTTGTCACTGTCAGCCATCTGGATGAATCACAGCCATTGCTTGACCATTTTGCTCTCTGTGGAAGCCTGGGAGAATGTTCTCTCTCTAGGTGACTCTCCTTAGGCACACTGTACATCATCAATTACTTTCTTCTGTGGCCCCTAATCTCTTTGAACGGGAAATTGTGGACTCCACTGAGTTATGTGCTGTTACAGTATGGGTTCTTTTATGTTCTGTGTTCTAACTGCCCTTGAAGGGCTAGAGCCATAATATTGGCTATACTTATATGCCTTCTTTTTCTCTTAATTATTTGGACTGCCAACTTAAGTCATTAACCATCCAGTAGAGAAGCTTAATGATATTATTCCCTATAACTTAGGCACTTGAGCTTAACATCACTATCTTTCTGAACATCAGACGCATTAGATATAACATGAAACAGGTATTTTCCATTAATTATTGATACTCTAAACTTTAAAACCCCTACAGAACGTTAAAAAAAAAAATGCACATTGTTACACAGATATTTTTAAACTTAACCATCTACAAAATCGTAGCACTGCACTTCTATGGTCTTTTTTCCTTGTCTCATTTTATTATCTTTCTTTCATTGATTCGTTTTTAAGCAAACATTAGCTTGAGAGACAGTATAGCAGTAATCAGTATGACATTAGAGGCAGTGCATAATTTGAAGACCAGGGACCCAGCAGGGTGGCTCAGTGATCTAAAGCGCCTGCTTGGGAAAGCTTGGGCAGCTGCAGGGACTGCGGTTCCATCCCCGGCACCACGTGCTGTGCCAGCCTTGCCCTGAGGGCAGGCTGAGCCGGCCATAAAAATAAATGAATGAACAAACAAAAGTTCTGAAACAAGAAAAATAAATAAATAAATACATACATACATACATACATACATACATACATACATACATACAATTCTTTAAAAAATAATAATAATTCGAAGACCAGAATGATAGGTATTCTAAGCATGGTTTTAGTATTTTTTTAAAAGATGTTTTTATTTATTTCTCTTAAACCTCATTTATTTGTTTGTGTTATGGCTGGCTCAGCCCACCCTGTGGTGGGGGTGTGCAGCATGTGGTGCCAGGGATCGAGGAGTGGTCGCAACGCTGGCCTTAAGTTTCCTCTGCAGGTGCTTTAGAACACTGAGCCATCTCGCTGGCCCAGTTTTAGTATTATACAGTGCTATCCTCAGTGTGTTTGCTTAATTCACAGATAATTGGTCAGTAGAGATAGATAGATAGATAGATAGATAGATAGATAGATAGATAGATAGATAGTAAATTCTACCAATTACCTGTTAGTTTCAAAAACCTGTTGGAGATTTTTAGGACCATTGTCTTAACCATCTTTTGTGTATAAGCGCATGGGGTTTTTTTGGTGTTTTATTTGTTTGTTTGTTTGTTTTGCAGGACTGGGGTTCAAACTCATGACCTCGCACTTACCAGGCAGGCACTTGTGCCATGGAGCTATATCTCCCCATTTCCTAAGCACATGGTTTTGACCCTGTTATGTTTCTCAGTTTCTCTTAGCTCTCTCTCCATTGTTTAACTCTTAAATTCTTGCTTTCCAGTTAATGATTATACCTTTCCATTTTTACTTCTTTTGAGTTCTTGTATTAGGGAGACTATATAATATTTACACATATAGGTCTGGTTTATTTCACTTATGAATATTTGTTCAAGATAGGTCCACTTATATATGAAGGCTTTGAGTTTGTCATTCTTTTTTTTTTTTTTTTTTTGGTCTTTTTGAGACAGGGTCTCGCTGTACAGTTCAGGCTGGCCTTCAGCTCAGTTTTGTAGCCCAGGCTGGTCTCGAACTCTCACTGATCCTTCCACCTCAGCCTCCTGAGTGCTGGGATTACAAGTTTGTCATTCTTTATAGCTAATATTCCATTGTCTAAAAGCACCACATCTTTTTTAACCACTCTTTAGGTGATGGGCATTTTGGTTGTTTCCAAGATTTCATTATCACAAATTGTGCTGGTATAAATATAGGTGTACAAATATCACTATGGTATGGTGTTTTCAGTTCTTCTGGGAAAATTCCCAGTAGAGGTACAGCTGGATTGGATGGGATTTCCATTTCCTAGTTTTTAAAGGAATCTCCATGCTGATTTCCCCGCCAGCAGTGGAGAAGTGTTCCTTTTTCCCCCACAGCCTTGCCAACATTTGTTGTTGGTTGATGATTTGTTTATGATAGGTATTCTTTCTGGGGTGAGATGGTATCTAAGTGTTTTACTTTGCATTTCATGGATGGCTAGTGATGTGAAGCATTTCTTCATTTCTTTTTTTTTTTTTTATATAAGTTTATAGTATTTCTTCCTCTGAGAAGTATGTGTTTATCTCAGATGCCCATTTCTGGATTGGGTCTTCAACTTTTGGGGCCCTAATGTTTTTTAGTTCTTTATAAATTCTGGATAGAAGACTTTTGTCTGAGTGTTTGATAGTTAAGATTTTTTTGTTGGGCTGGGGAGATAGCTCCGAGGCACAAGTGCCTGCTGGGCAAGTGCAAGGTCGTGAGTTCGAACCCTGGTCCCCGCCCCCCCCAAAAAAAGATTTTTTTGTAATTTGTAGATTGTTTTTTAACTTTGTTGGTGATTCCTTTTGACGTGCAAAAACTTCTTAATAAGAGGAGGTCCCCCGGGCTGGTGAGATAGTTCAGCGGTCTAAAGCATCTGCCTAGGCAAGCTTAGGCAACCTCCGGGGCCGCGGTTCAATCCCCAGCACCACATGCTGTGCCAGCCCCACTCCCAGGGCAGGCTGAGCCAGCTCTAACATAAATAAATAAATAAATAAATAAATAAAGTTAAAAAAAAATTTAAAAGGAGGAGGTCCCCATTCTTAATTCTTTCAAGTATTACATGTATAGTTTGATTTTTGTCTTGTCTTGTTGCCCAGGATTGCCTTTGCTATTCTAGGTCTTTTCTGCTTCCAAATAAATTTTAGGAATGATTTCTCTAGGTCTCAATGTATGTTAGTGGTATTTTGATTGGGATTGCTTTAAATCTGTGTAACAATTTTAGGAATATGGTCATTTTCACAATGTTGGTTTTTCCTATCCAGGAGCAGGGAATATCTTTCCATCTTCTGAAATCTTCTACGATCTCTTCTTTTAGAGTACTACAGTTTTCATTGAATAGATCTTCTACTTCTTTGACTAGATTAATTCCTAAGTATTTCATTTTCTGTGGTCCTGTAGTAAAAGGGTATTGCTTCTCTAATTTCCCAAGACAGGGAAATTTTTTAATGTGGTAGCCAGTTGATTGAGGAGGGGTTGCTATGTGGTGGATGTTAGCTATGTCAAGACGAGCCTAAAGCATCTGTTGTTCTTAGGAGCCATTCTTTGAACCTTTGGGGCTTGCCTTGCTGGCTCCTAGACTATCCTTCATCCACAAACTGTCCATCCCCACCTATTATAAATTCTATCATGTGTTTCTATATATTAAGTAGCTTATCTGGTAAACCAGTCAGTGCTCTGAGGACAATACCTGAGAGACTGATGTTAGGAAATATGTGCATGTTAATCAGGGTTTTCAGGAAATTTCTAGCCTAGAAAATGTCCCATTTTGGCTGGTGAGAACATAATTTTTGGCCATGTGTCAGCCCTTGGGGTTTTCCCTCTTCTCCTTTTGGGTGTTTCTTGCTTTAGGTAGGCACCAGAAACACAGAGGTGAGCCAGATTCAAGCCCTTTGTGGTGGATAGGCACACAAAGAGATGAAACTGAAAGCTCTTAGGGATTATAACCTTTAGAGCAGCAGAGAATTGAGGAAGATTGCTTGGAGTACAAGGTCTGAATTAAATGAGAATTAAATAGTTGATGGAAAACAGTCAGCCAGAAGGAATAGTACATGCCAGAGGTATAGTTTAGAAACTACAAATAGCAGTATTTGTTGAGAGCATTGGGAATATAAGAAGAGAGACGTTGGCAAGGCAAGGGGTGCAGTCACAGGCATTTGGGAACTGGGCAGGTGGTTTATTCTGAAGGTAGTGAAAGATTTTAAGTAGGAGGAACACTGTCTTACTTGAACTATTTTACAAAGTAGCCAGTGGGAGTCTTCTCTAGAGGAGAAAGTGGGAAAAAGTAATAGCTAATAAGACTTACCTCTTTTTGAAAAAATTATTTTTTTAAGAATTATTTTATTTTATTTATTTTTTTTTTTTTCTTGTTTCAGAACTTTTGTTTATTTATTTATTTTTATGGCCGGCTCAGCCTGCGCTGAGGGCAGGGCTTGTGCAGCATGTGGTGCTAGGGATTGAACCGCGGTCCCTGAAGCTGCCCAAGCTTTCCCAAGCAGGCCCTCCAGACCACTGAGCCATCCCACCAGGCCCCCAAGACTTACCTCTTAAGGAAGTTTTTTTTTTTTAAATCTACCTTCCCCCCCCCCCCCCTTCATGGCTGGCTCAGCCTGCCCTGGGGTCAGGCGCAGCATATGGTGCCAGGGATCAAACCACAGACTCTGCAGTTGCTTAAGCTTGCCTAAGCAGGTGTGTTAGACTGCTGAGCTATTTCGCCAACTCTTAAGGAAGTTTTTGAAAGTAGATAGGAGCGGATAGTGGGCAAGTCTATGACAGTAGAGATAGGGCAAATAGATCTGAGAGGATTTGTTTTACTTTTTCTAAAACAAATATAGAAAGTAGCATAATGAACCTATATAATGGCTTAATAACCATCATCTAGTGTATAGTTAGGTCTGACCCATAACTCTACCCACCTCCTCCTCTTGTGGGTGGATTTTTTTTTTTTTTTTTTTCCTTTTGAGACAGGGTCTCTCTATGCAAGACCTTGAGCTCACTGTGTAGCCCAGGCTGGTCTTGAACTCTCACTGATCCTCCTGCCTCAGCCTCCCGAGAGCTGGGATCCCTTGTGTATTATTATAATGTTGTTGTTTGGGGTTTTTGTTGTTGTTGTTTTTGTTTTTGTTTTGTTTTTGGTTTGTCTTTCCGGGGCTGGGGTTTAAACTCACAACCTTGCACTTGCCAGGCAGGCACTTGTTCCACGAAGCTATCTTCCCAGCCTTGTGTATTATTTTAATGCAAATCTGAAATGCTAGATTTTATCTCTTAGTGTTCTAATCTGTATGTATGAATTAAAAGGGTTTTTAAAAATTTGTGGATTTCTATCCCATGTTTATTATTCTTCTAATGTAAGAGATTTATTGGTTTGTCTTACGAATTTGCCGCAGTAGATTTTGCTCTTGCTTCTTGCAGTCTTCATAGCTTTTTTTTCTTTCCTAGTAGATGGACCTAGGGGCTTGGTTAATGTCAGATTCAACTTTTTTTTTACAAGACTAGTTCATGAGGATATTGAGTTCTTTTGTAAAATAATATACACTATATTGTCAGGCTCAGTGGCAAAGCACTTGCCTAGTGTGCATGAGGCCCAGCACCATATATATATATATATATATATATATATATATATATATATAATTTTCTTTGAACATTGGCAACTATTAATAATTAACATGTGGGAACATTATTTCCTAATAATGTTCTAATTCCATCTTCTGTGAATGGGAAAGGGGACCAAAAGATGAAGGGAGTTGATGATGAAAGGCAGGGAAGAGAGTGTAAAAAAGACTTAAGATGTGTTATGTATATGTATCAACTCCTCCTGATAAATTTAATTATGTACTACAAACATGTGCTAATAAATGTAAAAAATAATTTAAAATATTCTCACTCTGGTATTTGTTTTTCATTTACTACTGGAATAGGATATTCCAGCTGAAGCTTTTTAGAGTTGTTGGTTACCTGGTGGTATAATTCACTAGAAAAGGCAAAATAAATGCTTCTTCCCTTAACTTTCAAAGTGACATGTTGGGATCCTTAACATCCTTTATCAGTGATAAATTGAATTCTTTTAATGTATTTGTCTTTTTTTTTTTTGAGACAAGGTCTCGCTATGCAGTTCAGGCTGGCTGGCCTTGAGCTCACATTTGTAGCCCAGGATGGTCTCAAACTCGCACTGGTTCTCCTGCCTCAGCCTCCCAAGTGCTGGTATTACAGGCATGCACCAACACACCTCGCTTGTTAATATCTTTATTAACTCATAGATTTATTTCTTGAAGTGCTGAGGATTGAACCTTAGTACTCTGTCACTAAGCTGCACACCCAGACCTAACTCATGGATTTAAACATTCATATTTCAGTTCATGGTTATTTCCACAATACTGGGAATTGAACCTTTCATAGCAAGCTACATCCCAAGTCTTTATTATTTTATTTTGAGATAGGATCTTACTAAGCCACTAAGTTGCCCAGACTAGGCCTGAACTTTCAGTTCTGTTATCTCACCCTCCCAGAGAGGTATATATTGCCACACCTAGTGTATTTATGTTTTTCTTTTCAAAGGATGTTCAGTTTGTCCAAGCTTGGTCAGTGATACCGCTTCAGAATGGCAGATTCAGTAGCTTTTGAGTGGGTAGAAAAGACAAGATTTATGATAGGTTGAATATGAGTGAGATCCAAGGGGAAAAATTAAACAGGAAAAGACTTCTGGGTTTTGAGCTTAGATGACTGGTTGATTCCATTAACTGAACAGGGTGCCCAGAAAAAGAACCATGTTTTAAAGAGAAATATCTGAACATCCCTGAGGCATTTAGATAAATGCCTCTCAGTAGAGATGCCCAAGAGGCAATTGGTTATCAAGATGTGAGATTCAGAAGCTGAGGTGTGTGACTTCAAGAACCAGAACAGAACTCAGTTGCTTTACATAGTTGACTCTGGTTGAGACTATGTGTGATACAAAGCTTGTTTGATAAAAACTGGTTGGTTAGCCAACTGGAGTCAGGTTCTACCCTGGGAGAAGAATGCTAAGCCCCTATTGCCTTCTCTCTCCTATATCTCTCCTTAGAGTCAGGTTCAATCTCTAGTGAAGAGGAAGGATGGAGTGAGTCACAGGATTGCCACTTGGCCAGTTTACAGCCAGATCTGTTCTTTCTTAGGAATTAGCCAAGAGGTCTGTCTATGGGTTGGACATACTGAAGATGGAATTGCAGCTGGGAGAACTGGTTTTGGCTTATAGATATGGCTTAAGGGCAAATTTTTTTGTTAAATATTCCTAAAGGTACTTCCCCTTCCCATATTCCTGCTCTTTAAACCAACTCCTTTCTGTGCTGGGGATATAGCTCACCAGCATAACTGCCTGCCTGGCAAGTACAAGGTTCAAAGTTCCATCCCTGGTACTGCAAAAAGAGGGGGGGTGATAATAATAAAGCCACTCCTTTCTTTTCTTCCATCTTTAAGCAAACTGTATTCATTGAATATTATTATTAAGAACTAGGCCTGTGATGATCAACAACACTGTGGGCAGTCTGCCCTCAAAAAGCTTGGAATCCGGTGAGAGAGATGTATGTTGCATATATTGTAGTGATTTTACACTGATACAGGAATACAAGGCAGGGGAGATAGCTCACAGGCATAAGCGCCTGCCTGCCAAGCACAGGGTCCTGAGTTCCATCCCAGGAGGAATCCAGCCAAAAGCACATCTTTATAGTACCAGTGCTGGGCTTTCATTATTGGGAGATTTAGTGCCAAGTAGGTTGAAAAACTAGAGGTGTAGCCAGTTGTGGTAGTGAAATCCCTCCCTAAATAGCTAAAGCAGTAGGGTCACAAGTTTGAGCTGAGGGAAACTTATTGCTTAGCAAGATCTTCTTGTAAAATAAATATTTTTAAAAGTTCTGGGGATGTACAAAGGCCTTGGGCTCAATCCCTAGTACTGCCAAGGAGGGGAAAATAGAGAATGCCTATATAACACAGGGTTGACACATAGGAGACTCTGAAGTGGAATTTGTATAATGGAAAAAGCCTCTTGTGAGACAAAAATATAAAAGTAGAATATGAATGTATCAGTAAGACGTTTAACAAGGGACTTGGGGATATAACTAAGTGGTAGCGTGCTTATGTAGCGTGCATGTAAAGCTCTACCTTTGATCCCTAACATTTAAAAGAGACAAAAGTTTAGCATTCCACTATAGGCCCTGCTACTCGGAGGCTAAGGCAGGAGAATCATTTGAGGCTGCTACATAATCAGATTGTCTCAGAAAAGAGGAAATAGATTAACAAACCTTCTATTTGCTTTGGTATTTTCTGAATGCTATCTCTAGTAATTCCTGCATCCAGTTGAATTGAGCATATAGTTTGACTCTTTAGACTGTAATAGGATCAATTGAAGTAAAGAATTTTAAATAAAAACTAGGTGTTGTGTATTATGATGTTTTAGGGATCCAGGTGGTGATTTGACCATATGATCTGAGTGCAAGAAGAATGGAGTCTAGGGCCGAGCGTGGTGGCTCACGCCTGTAATCCCAGCACTCGGGAGGCTGAGGCAGGAGGATTGGTGCAAGTTCGAGACCAGCCTGGGCTACAAAAGTGAGCTCAAGGCCAGCCTCAACTGCACAGCGAGACCCTGTCTCAAAAAGACAAAAAAAAAAAAAAAAAGAAGAATGGAGTCTAAAATATTTCACAGAGGAGGTGAAAATTAAATTGAGTCCAAAAAGATGGCTCAGTGGGAGTGGAAGCTATAAGGAGGTAATGAGAAAGATTACTGTGGGCAGATGGGACCACTTGGTATATTTACTCTGGGGTGCCCTTGTATGGCAGAAGGATGGGTACTTATGAGAAACACCAATGGGGAATGAAGTTAGAGAGGTCAACAGAAGTTGGATTGTTAAGGTTTTCTAAAGTGTGGAAATGCCTGCCACAACTATACTTAGTCTGCAGTCACTAGGAGTTCCCTGTGAATCAGGGAAGAGGCTGTAGTATAATTGCTTAAGACCTTAGGAATTTTAGAGGAATGAAGCAAGAAGCTTACTTTAATGATGTAACCTTTTGGCTAGGGGCAAGAGATGAAATTTGTAACCTTTGCTTTCTAAAAGAATTTTGCAGACCTAGTTTGTTTTCTGCACATCCTTTTAAACTAGTGTGGGTAACAAGAGCATGGTAAACAAGGACTAATGTTAAAACCCTGCAAACAACTTACTTATAGCACCATGTTTTAATTTTCTCAGAATTGTCCTTGTCGTTCATTATAATGACAAAAAGCAATAATCCTACTCCTACCCCTGCAGAAGCAAAACAAAACAGATGCTTAAAGTGTAGTTTTATCTTTGTGTCAAAAGGAATAAAAACTCCCGCATACTAAAGCCCTTTTAAATTTTGTCAGACTTTTAATTACTGAATTTTAGTTTGAGAATAGTGGAGTATTCCCTTAAGTGTTTCAATATTGGTTTTCAGGGAATTGTGTTCAGCAGTATTGTTAACTAGAGAAAATAAGTCTATTGGTTCCACTTAGATAACCTTTGGTAATAAACGAACTCCGTACATACTGTGACCTTAGAGCCTGAACTTTGTAATCACATGACCGGCTTGTAAACTGACCTGTGAGGATGACTGTTGTAGTCAGTCCGCCTCAGAAAGAAATTGACCAAGTGTCGGAAGGGTGGTCATCAAGCTGGACTTGTCCTATAATCTCTGTTTCTTCATGGCTGCAACAGAACTTCTTAGCAAACTTGGAGAAGCATGAAATGGAGACATGGGAAGGTAAGGGGGCTGATTGTTAAAGTCTGGAATGCAAATCTAAGGTTTAGAAATTTTCTTTGAAGGTTTAGATCAAATAGTAGCCTGGAGGGAGAAAGGAGGCAAGTCCACAGACAACTGTTTCTTGTATTTTGGTAGAATTCAGCCACCAAGTTTTCGTGTACAGTTGTGGGCTGAGAGTGTTTGGATACAGAAGAGAAACAAGGAGAAAAGCAGTGAAATAATGGTGGCGGCTGGTGTTTTAACAGAAACAGCAGGAGAAAGGGGAGACAGCAGATTTAAATTTAATGGTAATTTTTTTAAATTTCGCATTCCAGTACAGAGTATAATTTACATTTGAAAATGGTTCTGCTCACTCTTGACAGAATTTGCTTGAATTTTAAATTGTTTGATCTAGTTTGCCATCTGCCAAAGCTTACCTAACACTGTTAATTATAGATAGAATTGGGGTCAGAAGGCCACTGATAAGGCAGCCTCATCTTCTTTGGGAGGTTTGGGGTATAAGACTTAAGCCATTGTTAATTTTTCTTTTTTTTTTTAATTTACTTTTTTAATTATAAATTTTGTCTCTCTTTATAGTGATTAGTAAATATAGCTACAGAAACAGCTTAAAGATTGATCTTAACATTAAAAATTTGCTGCATTTATAAAGTAGAGCATAAGAATTTGCAGTTTCATTTCTTATAGGCAAGCATTGCTGAGCTACAGCTAGGAGAATTCTGACTCTTTGAAGCAGTTTTGGTGAATTTCTAGCAGTGACATTAACTCTACGAAATGATCCTGGGAAAGCCTTCCAGGCCCTTGCAGCATGGCTAACATCTGCCATAGGCAATCTCACTGTTTCATGCTTGCTCTGAGGATATACAAGTTAGGAAACTGGGGTTTCCTTTTGGAATAGTATTCTTTATAGGAATGCTGTCATCCTTCTTCCTTATATATTATACCCCAGCTTCTTACATGCCATTTAGCTTGACTTGTTTTGCTATAAATTAGTGGGGAAAAAAGAGCAGAAATTACTAATTATATACAAGATCTGATATATCTATCTTGAATAGCTTCCTGTCCTTCCCTCTCTATGTAACTAGCTTTTTTAGAAAGGAGCAGTTTGAAAAAAGATTTTCTTTGTAGCCATTGGATAGGCGTTTAGAGGTTGGCAGAGCTACTGGTGCTGTGGGTATGAGTTTGGTGGGGATAACTCCAGAAGTTTTAAATTTTTTTCAGCAAGTTTTAATCTCTTGATATTGTCCACCACTGATAGAAAAGAGAAACTTCTCCCCTACTGTGTGTAGTTCATAAAATATTAAACCTTCAGTTTTTCTTAGTCATTTAGTGCCAGAAAATAATTTATAGTAGTAAAACAATAGCTTTAATGAAATAAGGAAGTGAATTTTAAAATTTACACCTGAATCCCCATACAAAATTCTAATAAGGCAAAATGAATGATCCCATTGAGGTGTTTGGAAACTGAGAAAAGCAAAACAACTCCTTACAAAAGAAGTCAGTGAAATGCTACTGTAAAAAAAAAAAAAAAAAGCTTGGTTTTAGATATTGGGCCCTTGTCCATTTAAATTAACCTTTGTCACAGCTGGGCATACAAATGTTTTGTTTTAGTTCACAGAGGGTTAACTCTATTCAAGCTTTCACTGTGGCAGGCCTGATCTGTGGAGTCATACAATCTGGTCTTTCAGCCCCGCCAGTCGCTAGGCAGGAAGTCTTATTTCTTAAGCTATCTTTCAGAATGGGGGGTTGGGATTTGGAGAAAGTGGGGGAAGGGCCTTGGAGCATCTGTAAGGATCAATAACAGAGAGAGCAGCAAGAGAGAGGCCATTGTGCACACTTCAAGATAGATGCAGTCCTTGTGCATAGCCCCTGCCTGGCAGGACACATACCTAAAACCAAAACAATGCCACCACATGAATTCCCTGTAAAAATTAAATTTTTTCTTAAAGGAGAAAAAAACAATTTGAGTGCCCTTTCAACATTTGGGAATATTATCATTCTTCAACTTCCAAAGATTAGACAACTCCTAGTAGAAACAGTTCCAAATTGATTTTTAAAATACCTTTTGTCCTCATGTTAATACTGTATTGAATTGGAGATGGTGATCATTTTGGTTTTGATCACATGCATCAAAGCATTGAGTAATCCACCCCCCCACTCCCATTGGTTTTGGAGGCATCACTAAGGGAATGAAAAAAGCACTTAAGATTTGATTAGGATTTGAGTGCCACATGTGTGAAATACATCCCCAAAACAGCTGTTATTGACTCTTGAAACTTCAACTGAGCTAAACACATGCATGCTCTAGGTATGTTATTTTGATATCTTTTAAATTTGTCCTGTAGTACCAAAAACAATGTATAAAAACATAGGTCTTACTTAAAAATAAACTGGGTTGTGATGCCACATTTTTATGCCTGTTATACAGATATTAATAAAAAAAAATGCCTGATTCACAGAAAGTGAACAGTGTTGCCTATGTGTTTGTTTTTAGTGTGAGACATTAAAATCAGGTCTCACACTGAGCTACCAGTGGAAGAGGAAAATATTGTTTTGAGACAGGATCTCATTTTATTGTCCAGGCTAACTCAGACTTAGGGTAGCTGAAATTACAAGCCAATGAATGCCACTGAGCCTGGCAAAGTTTTATAAAAGCGCTATCTCAAATTTGCTTTTTTTTTTTTTTCTTTTAATACAGCCAAGACTTGATTTTTCACATTTCCCTTTACCAAGCCCAGCTGTAACCGTTCTGTTTTACTGTATCCTTTTCCAGAAGGCTAAAGTAGTAATTTACTAGATAGTTTTATGATGCAAATTATTTATGGCAGTTGGAACGACTAATGGAGTCATTGCTGCCTTTCTTCCACTAAACTTCCTAAGTATTGTTGACTACGGTGGCAAGACCTGAGAAAAATGGAACCACAAATAGCCTCTATTCTTTTCTCAATTTGAAATCTTCCAGGAATAAGTGCACACACCAATTTAGGTTTCACAGTGTGACTTGCAGACATACCAAGTACAATAGTTGGTAGAAAAAATCTGTGTTGAAACTAGAAGCAAGTTTAATTTAGTTCAGGCTTCTTGGGTTGAGACCCTGACAAGCTTGAGGCTAGGGTGAATGCTTAAACACTTTAAAAGTCATCTGGTTGTTTTTAACCCATCTCCAATCCTTACACCTTTTCTGAGGAAAGTGATATTAAAAAGAAAATCTGACATAATCACCAAAATTAAGTAGTGCCTCAATACTACTGTTCTACCTATCTGATACATTATAATTATATTAATGTTTAAGCCAAAGAATCAGCTCATTAATTATTTGAGTAACATACCAGCCATTTTCCAGCGATATACAAATATTGTTAACAAAAGTTGAATGTTTAGTTACCATTTACATTGTATTAAAATAAGGTATGAAACCTACCATGACCCTTTTGAACAATGTGGTCTTTAATGTGTATTAGGGGGAGGCCCTAGTGAAGGAAAAGCCATAAAAGTCTTCAGGGTTCAAGATGAGGTTGGGATTTTGGCCTATTGCTTTTGTCATTTTCACACATAAACATCACTGCTATCATGTTTGATTTAGCATCCTTAATACAATGAGGTACGAGAACAAAAGGATATCAGAGGCACAAGTATGAAAGCCAAATAGTCTCCCCTCCCCCACTCCAGATTTCTTGAGATCATTCTTTTTTATTCTGCTCTTCTCGTGAGGTTTCTTTTAAGTCAAGGAAATCCTTTTGCAAACATCTTCTTTTTTGTGCGTCTCAGTAATTTGCTTGGGCAACTGCAAAAGTATCCATATCTCAAATACAATATATCTTGATGGTATAAAAAGTCATTTCCCAAAAACACCATGGCTAGGGAAAGTGCATCTTATCCATGTTTCAGGGTTGAGGGTTTGAGGGGCGTTGCTAATGCCCAGCTGTTTTACATATTATGAAAAGCCTGAAAAATGTAAAGGTCATTGCTAACTCTCACAGGGTCTTGATGCTCACACTGAGATCCAAGGACCTTGCATTAATTAGGGTGAGAAGCATGGAGGGTCAGGAGTCACCCAGCTGGTGGGCCTGTATAGCTTGTCAGCAGGGCCAATCAGAATTCCTATAGGATTTTTTAACCATTAAACCAAAAACAAAAAACGCTGCTGCTTCTCCTGCCTCAGAGTGGATCCTCTGGTCTGTATGGTAAAGGCTTATTCCTTACTGCCCAGATGGCCTGTAAAACCTGGGCTACCTCTATTCCTTTGCTATGTAGTCTTCCTGTTGTTGGGAAAAGAAACTCATCAACCTATGTCATTTGGCCAACTCACTTGACCTGTGCAGACCCAGTTAGTTTGTACACACAACAAGGAATGATTAATAATAACTATCTCAGAGAATTACTGCAGGAATTAAATATGGGAGCCTCTGCCAGAGTGCCTACATATGCCTAGCATGGCCAGGAGATGGAAATTAGTTTCAAAGAGAGGGAGATTCAGGAAGATTAGGAAGGAGAGAATTTGTGGGTGAGCTTATGGTCATGCTATTTATACTTCAGTAGTAAAGTCCATAAGATATGCCTATATCCAATAAGCTATCATAAAGGAGGGGCTTTTGGAAATTTAGCCTTGAAAATGTTGTTCAAGTAATGAGGTGAGCTGCTGAACATCTCATAGACTGAATTGCTCTACTAATATGGTAGTCCAGGAGTGGAAGCAATTCATAAGCAGGTTCTTGCAAATTTGTGGCCTTTTCTCTATGAAGTTATTTGCAGTTTGTGTTGTTTGGGAGAAGGAGATGGGATGGACTCTTAAGATAGCAGTGAGGTTGAATTATAGTCAGAAAAAGAAGGGTTATAAATAGCTAATGTAAAATTGGGAATAGTAGTGATGCATAGAAGGTTAAATAAACTAATGTAGGGGCCCGGCAGGATGGCTCAGTGGCCTAAAGTGCCTGCTTAAACTAATGTAGTAGAAAATGGCATGAAACAAGCATCCAGTTGAAAAGGGTGAATATGTCTGTCTCCATGTAGTGTCAGAGAAGGATAGCTAAGGGATAACAAAAACACTAGAATACTGTGATTAACTTTTTTTTTTTTTTGAGACAGGGTCTCGCTATGCAGTTGAGGCTGGTCCTGCACTCACTTTTGTAGCCCAGGCTGGTCTCGAACTCACACCAATCCTCCTGCCTCAGTCTCCCAAGTGCTGGGATTACAGGCATGAGCCACCACGCCTGGCTAACTGTGATTAACTTTATTTTTTTTTTTTTTTTTTTTTTTTTTTTTTTTTTTTTT
>PVJA010034650.1:0-22402 GCA_004027025.1 Myocastor coypus | reverse complement strand
AGGGCAGCAGAGCAGCAGCACCAGCTCGAGCTCTAGTCTGTCTCTCTGTCTCTCTTTATATTACATTCAGGCTCTCCACCTTAGCTCCCGCCCTAGACTACACCCATAATCCCGGAAGTACTTCCACCCATAATCCCATCAGTACTAAAACCTATAATCCCAGGGATCATGGATCAAGTCTCAAACTCTAGCAGTCCCCGCCCAATGACTCCATGAGGCTTTTGGGGGACAACTAGACATAAACCATAACAATTAGTTTTCTAATGCTGTCATAACAAATTATTACTAAGTAGCTTACATTAGAGCTGATATATTATTTTAGAGATGCTGTAGAGATGTAAAGCTGTATAATGGTTTCACAGAGCTAAAATTAAAGTACTGGGCTTTTTGTAGAGGCTTGAGGGGAAAATCAATTTCCTTGCCCATTCAGGAGCTGTGAGAAATCAGTCCCATGTGGCTGTAGGAACAAAACCTCTGCTCTTTGCTTGAATGTCTGTTGGAGACTGTTTATCTATAAGAGGTTACAGGGATAGGGCATATGTGGTAAAGTTCATGCATTGTTTTCCATTCGCATCCTTTGTTAAGGTCCCCAGTAGATTTTTAAACTATATTTTAAAGCCTGAACTTCTTCTGCATAAAAGGCTGAGAGAAGAATGAAGAGGGAGGAAAGTGAGAGAAAGAGGCTGGAAAAAAGGGAAAAGGGAAGACAAAACTAATATATTCCCAATAAAACTCCATGTCATTAACAGAACTCTGCACTGTCCAGAATGTAAAATGTAGCTCTCCATAATATTAGACACATAAGAGACATTTAATAAATGCTTGTAAAAGATTTAATGCTTATAGACTTAGCTTTTAGTCACTTTACCAATGAGTCAACTGTAGAATTAAATACAATGAACTTTAGTAAGTTGTGTTATTTATTACCTGGTTGATCTAAAGACATTAGGATCTTCCTTGACTTAAATTTAAAGGGCTAGGACTGGAAAAAAATAAAATACTACTCTAAATAATTTCATTTTTTGATCAGAAAAACCTGGAAGTCTTGGTGTGATTGATATTATTACTATATTTCTATCTATCTATATTATTATATCTCTCTATATATTTATTTAAGCCATCTATATTTATATCTATATCTGTGTCTATGTCTGTATCTATCTTCATATAGCTACATTTTAGAATAATGTCATCACTTAGAGACAACCTTCCAAAAATATTACAGATAAATTAAAAACTGCTGTATCTTCTCTGGGAAAAGTGCCTGTCTATTCCACCAGTGACATTTGATGCAAGAGAGGCTCCTGTCATTTCTAGACTTGGGTATAATCTTCTAGAAAAAAATAGGGGGTAAGCTGAATATGTTATGTGTTACTATCAGAGCATACTGATGAGAAGATAATCAATTTAGCGATTTTTGTTAGTTTTTATGGGTTTACCCTTGAATAAAATGCAAATAACTTAATTGGCAGCAGAGAACGACTCAAGCAGGAAGGCCCACAGAATATCAAGAAAATATCATGCTCTTGATGAAAGTCTTGCAGGATTTCACAGCAAGACAAGTATTTTGAACACAAAGTTGCTTTCTGCACTCTTAGATTTTCTTTGGCTAACTAAATAACTCAGATTTTTTTTTTTTTTTTTTTTTTTTTTTTTTTTTTTTTTTTTTTTTTTTTTTTTTTTTTTTTTTTTTTTTTTTTTTTTTTTTTTTTTTTTTTTTTTTTTTTTTTTTTTTTTTTTTTTAGCAGAGTTGTAGAGTTTTTCTGTTAGTTGCTATTTCCACAACAGATAATCTAAAGACTTTAAATTAATGTATATGTTGGTTAAAATTTATTTATTTATCTTAAATATTCTAATTTCCAGCACAGTACCTTGGTGCATCTGAAGTTCCAGTGAACACTGACAATTTCTACTGTGCTGCGTCTAACTATAGGTGAAGTTGGCTCCACACAGCCTCCTAAGGGTCCACGAGGTGGGGCTGGGGTAGGAGGAGAACAGAAGCATTGGGCAGGCAGGCTGTCTGACTTTGAATAGCCTCACTTCTCATCACTCCTTCAAACTGATTTAAAGCATTTTTTCCTAACATCACAAAGATAAATCTCAGTTATGCATGTTAATTGAGTTGAAAATAAAATAAAGTGAAATCTACTGGTAATCAGAAACACTGATTTAATTACAAGTTTCAATTTCCCCTTTCAAGAACATTTATTTAGAAAATTTGCACCTAATAAACGACATAGAATACATTCTTATTCTCACCATCATTCTACGTCCAAAGTGCCAAAAAAATAATAATAGGAAACAAGGAGCTTTCCAGGTAATACTCAGATTTAATAAGCATCTTTTAAATTTCCTTGAGTGAGATAAAGTAAAATAAATTGTCCATAGGAAAAGACCAGGGTCTCACCCAGTAATTCATTATAATAGCCTGCTCTGGGGGTGGGGTTGGCACAGTATGTAGTACCGGGGATCAAACCACAGTCCCTGTCGTTGCCTAAGCTTGCCTAAGCAGATGCTTTAGACCACTGAGCCATCTCACCAGCCCAAGAAATCTTGATAACTTCTTAGTCAAACTATGTCTGGAGAATTAAATTATCACCTATAAACTACTTGTCTTTAGGAAGTAAAACTTCATTTTAAATTATACTTTTGTAACAACATACTTTTGTAACTTGTAACTCTGTTGCATTATGTGTCTATTCATCTATCTATCTTCTGAGGAAAGTGCTATTAGGTAAAAAGTTCTCATTGTCACCATATTTCTGTTAAGTGCTAGTTTTTAAAAATGACACAAAAATGATACACTTATTTTCATACTTATTTTTTCACAGGTATTTATTGACTGGTATGTGAGAAAATAATCTTATGTATACCTTCTGCTCAAAGAAATTACATGTAAGGGCCATGTGTTATGCACATAAATCACCCATCATCATACAGAAAATGATAAAAGAGAAGTAGACATAGATACAACGCTATAAAATTCAGCGAGATTGGAGATATTTGTTGTAGATTAATTAGTCATTAACAAAGTACCTACTGTGATATGTACCTTACAAGATAAGTACAGTTTCTTTCCTTAGCACTGATGAGCTCTGCCTATTGAGTTATGCTTTGAACCTCAGGCAGGTTCTACAAGCATAAAGTTGGTGGAGAAGACAGTTGATTGACAGAAACAGTTCGTTTCTTCTTAACTCCCACCTTGCAACCCCTCCCCCATCAATCTATCATTTGTACATCTGTCATTGCTGAAGTTGAACTTTCTGGATTTTTTAATTCAATTTTTTAAAATGTTTTAAAATTACTGACTTGAAATAACAAATAAGACATTTGTCTTTCATATAATTTTAAAAAATATGTTTATTTATGTATTTGGTACAGGATCTCACTATGTGGCTCAGACTCATAGTGATCCTCCTGTCTCATACTCCTCAGTGCTGGGATTATAGGTGTGTGCCACCACTCCCGGTTTCAGTGGCTGGCATGATGTGGGGTTGGCATGCCATGTGGTACTAGGGATCAAAACTGTTTCTTTCTTTCTTTCTTTCTTTCTTTCTTTCTTTCTTTCTTCCTTCCTTTCTTCTTTCTTCCTTTCTTTTCCTTCTTTTTTGTTTCTTATTTCTTTCTGTACAGAGCCTCACTACACACTTCAGGCTTGTAGTGATCCTCCTGTTTTCAGCCTCACCAATGGTGGGATTACAGGTGTGCACTGCCACACCCAGACTCTAGGGCCTGGTCCTTGTGTTTGCCAGACAGGTGCTTAGACCACCGAGCCATCTCCTGGGCCTTATATGGATTTTTGATCCCCTTTTGCATAGTCATACTGATGTCAGAGATGGCTTTTTCTTCCAAGCATTTGTTGCTTAATTTTTAACTCCATTGGTTATTGGATCTACAGGGTTTTCTTCTGCCTTCTGCCTATGGTGAGGGGTTTCATGGCTAACATCAACTAGCCTCAGTATTTTAGTAGAGGTAGATGCACTGCTGTCATGCAAAATTTAACCTGAAATACATGCTACTATGAAAAAGAAGAATGGGATCTCCACTAATACTTGTGTTAGCCACATTGTAGGAAAATAATCTTTTGTGAGATAGAAGTAAACTTAATGTTCTACTTCTCTAGAAAAACAAACCTCCAAATAATCACACTATAAGGAAACTTAGAGAATACTGATACCCTAATTGTTAGGCTGCATATATTTGTCAAGAAACTATGCGTTGGTAGCCTGGCATATAGATATTTCTCAAGAACTCTAGCAAGTTTTAGATAGGATAACCTATAAATTTGGAGAAATAGGAAAGGGGAAAAGGAAATAAAAACCATAAAGAGATTGCTAATGTGCCACCATGTGCTTGCCTGCCCTGAGCCCAGGGTGTGCTTCTATTTTTTATTCTATGTTCTGTATTTATTTTGGTTTTTATTATGCCTTTATTTTACATGGTCCAAATTCACTCTGCAGAGGCAGTTCCCTTATTTTTCATTTACAATTCTTTCTACTTTTCAATTTTTTTTTTACTTCTACTAAATGTGAACCTGCCACTATCAAAAATAAAAGAAAATATTTTGTTTTGCTAAATTTATTTCTGTGGTATTTTTGTCAGAATAACAGTAGAATGTGAACATTAGAACAGTGTCTAAAGTTAATCTATAGATTTTTTTTAGCTCTTCAAAGGACTTGTATTCAGTTGGTAAGGAAGGAAATGGCAGTTATTTATAATGATAGTTGTTTTAACCGCCTGAGATTAAAGTAGCACTGTTGTTTTGTTTCCTCTCTTCTATGTATGACTCAATATATTTTTCTTTTTTAAAGGCTCACACAGCACTGTAAATGATGAATAATGCATGTAGGAGTGTTTATAATTTCTTCCTTTAGGACAATTACTTTCATCAATTATTAACAACTGATAATAAATGTTGATTATCTGAAAACAGAGTAGGAAAATTAGGAAGTTGGTGGATACATATGCAATTTATATATTGAGGGAGATTAGTATAAATTAAAGAGGAAGTTAAAGGATTTAAATAGTCCCTTGAGGCTTATCTATAATGTCAGGGAGCCTTTGAAGTTAGAGATGGTATGCTCTCAGTAGACTGTGGAATATGTAAGGAGTCATGGGATTTGGACCACTGGAGAGGGACAAGTTGATTTTTGAGCTAGTACAAGTTGTTAGTAAGACAGGAGGTGGGAAAAGATAAAATAGCCAAAACTGTCATGAATCAAGTGGGGATGTGGCCAAGCCTGGATTTCTAGATGATCAAGAGGATAAACCAGTGTTTGGGGACAGGAAGTCCTGAGAGAAAGGATTTTTGCAGCAGCACATCAGGAATAGGGAAACATACTTATTAAAAGGGAGCATCATACTCTAGTATAATGCGCAATGAGTAAACAAAGCCGGATTGTAATAACAATAGAGTGACTACAGCAATAGCAGCAAGAAATCAGAATGGTGAATTACTAGGTTCATTAGGAATAGTGAAAGAATTAACCATTAAAAGGAATAAGATATTCTAATAAATTTCTATAGAATGTGATAAAAGCAGTTACACATGTTTATGCAGGAATTTAGAAATCTGAGCCTATACAAAATTGTAGCCTGTCAATTTTTTTGGTGTTTTTCCTAGTCTTTTACTCTCATTTAATATCATCTTTGTTTTCTTATAAAACAACCATTTACTTGAGAGAGAGTATAGCGGTAACTAAAATTACATTAGAAGCAGCACACATCTAAAAGACCAGAATGACAGGCATTCCACGCATAGTTTTAGTGTTACACATTGCTATCTTAGTGTGGTAAACCTTTTGAAGGTTCTTAGGAATGTTACCTAATTCATCTTGTGCATAGTTTTGCTCCTGCCATGTTTCCTATGTTTTCTGCTTGCACTCACTTTGTTGTTTAACCTTTAAGTCCTTGATTTCTATTCAGCTGTGCTATATCTCTGCATTTTGGTTTATTCTTTTGGGTTCTTACATTAGGGAGACTATACGATATTTACACATGTAGGTCTGATTTATTTCACTTATGAGTATAAGATCAAGATACATACAATTATATATGAAGACTTCTAGTTTCTCATTCTTTATAGCTGAGTAACACTCCATTGTATAAACATACCACATCTTATTCAACCATTTTTGAGATGAGGGGCATTTTGTTTGTTTTCAAAATTTGGCTATTACAAATTATGCTGCTATAAACATAGGTGCACAGATATCACTATGCCATGATGTTTTCAATTCTTTTGGGAAAATTCTCAGTAGGGTATAGCTGAATTACCAATGATTGATAAATAATATGAATTCCAAGTTAAGTCTAAGATGTTTGGTACTCAGAAAGACAGTGATGTTAAGCTGAAGTAGCAATGTTATAGCGTAATAGTATTGCTAAACTTTTCTTCTGGATGGTTAAGAATATAAGTTTACAGACCAAAAATTGGAGAAAAAGAAGGATTACAAAGATAGCCAATATTTTCTTTTTTCTTTTTTTTTTTTTCTTTTTTTTGTGGGACCAGGGTTCGAACTCATGACCTTGCACTTGCCCAGCAGGCACTTGTGCCTCAGAGCTATCTCCCCAGCCCCGATAGCCAATATTTTGGCCCTAGCCCTTCAAGGTCAGTGAGGACTCAGGACATAAGAAAACCTGTACGGTAACATCCTATAATTCAATCATGTCCCAAACTTTCTTTTTTTTTTTTTTTGTCTTTTTTGAGACAGGGTCTTGCTATGCAGTTCCTGCCGGCCTTGAGCTCACTTTTGTAGCCCAGGCTGGTCTCGAACTCACACCGATTCTTTTGCCTCAGCCTCTCAAGTGCTGGGATTACAGACATGTGCCACCATGCCCGGCTGTCCCAAACTTTCTGTTCAAGGAGCTTATGAGGCTACAGAGGAAAGGGATTGAAGATATACAGTGTACCTAAGAAGAGTCACCTAGAGAGAAAATATTCTCTTGGACTTTCACCGACAGCAAATTGGTCAAGCAATGGCCATGACTCATCCAGATGGCTGACACTGACACCAGTTCTACAAAGCACTGTATATGGTTTCAAAGTAAATCCTGGGGGGATTTGACTGACCTTGGGAGGTACACAAGTTCCATGTTTTGTTATATAGGTCTTCCCTTAACTTGCCCTTAACCACCCTGCAGAAAAGTTTAACCAGAAGGCATAAAACGTAAAGCTAGATTAGCATGGTGAGCTGTAAAAGGCTTAAATCAACAGCTTCCATCACTTTCAATTTTGCCAATAACCCACTGCAATTATAGAACATCGAATTATATATACAACTACTTTCTCTTAGTTCAATGAGAAGAAAATTTTTGTACCAATAATGATTTGAAAAATTATCACGTCTATAATCTGTGCTTTATATAACTAGTAGGACAACAACATGCATTGTATCAAATACTGGAAATGCACTACTAATGTATTTTGAAACTGTCACATTGTTATTTCTCATTAAATGCAATAAAAAGATGAAAAAAATAAAAGGAATAAGAGCAATCAAGGAATCACAGTGTAGAGTACATAGTAAACCCTGCATAAATAACAACTGAAGGTGAATCTAAAATTCAAAATCATTCTAGCCATCTATAGCAAGCAACTGATAAGACTACTGTCATATTAATTATAAAGACAAGAGGAAAATATCCGATAGTATTAAATGATCAAGAGAGGGATTTTATTTCCAATTACAGCTGCCTAGAAAACGTTCAATATTCTGCGTAAGACTAGACGGTAAATTGTGCTGGGGGCATCTTCTTAATAAATGGCTCATTGGTCAGAAGATTTCGTGCACTGTCGGACATAGATTGTCCTCCGTGTCTGTTGCACAAATTCTTTCCAAACTCCTTTTTATAGGTTCCAATATATGTTTGTTTATTTATTTATTTTTCATTTATTGATTGTTTTATATTCATTTTAATGGGAAAGAAAAGATAAAATAGCAATGAAATAGTTTCAACCCAGGTTAGTAGGATGGTTATAATAATTAATACATTGCATATTGTTGTCTTCATAGTAGTTATTCAGAGGACAAGATTCAGACATGATATCTCATCTAAGCAATATTAGTATGAACTTTTATTTTAAGAAAAAGTAGCTGCATATCTAGCCTGATATATATATATATATATCCTCACAACAGAACGTTCTTTTATTTATGCTTTTTGTGAAGTTGGTAACACATGACACTAGGTTTCCTAGTAACTGATAGCTAGCCTTAACCAGACAGGATGTTCATCTCAGGAGTGAAGTAGCTTGTTTGCTTTAGGCACTGGACCAAGTCCCACCTACACATATTTGATCTATTTCCTAGCTCTGTGGCTCCCAACATATACTCATTTTTTGTTTTGTTTTGTCAGAGATAGGTGCTCCACTGCAGTTAGAGAAGCTATATTTGGAGAAGTCTTCAAAGGATCTTTTCATACTTGAGGCCAGTCTAAAGATTGTAGGTACTTGAATTCAGGAAAATAACCCAATGTAGTCCACTAGTCCATAATAGTAATGGGTTATCAGCAGAACTGGCAATTGTCAGAAGTTGAGTCTTTTATAGCTCAGCATATTAATATGGCATTTCTTTTTATATCTCGTGGTTATACTTTTATGCTAGATGGTTAAGACCAAGGTAAATAAAGACCTATATAATTAAAAATATAACTTTTGTATCTGACAAGGTGAGTCAAATCCCCTCAGGATTTACCCTGAAACCATGTACAGCAGTTTATAGATCTTTTGTCAGTGTCAGCCATCTGGGTGAATCACAGCCTTTGATTGACCAATTTGCTCTCTGTGGAAGGCTGAATTTTTTCTCTTTAGGTAATTCTCGTTGGGCACACTAATACATTGTTGATCACTTTCCTCTGTGGCCCCATAATCTTCTTGATGAGGAAATTTAGAACACCATTGAATTACAGGATGCCACAGTATAGGTTCCCTTATGTTCTGAGTCCTCACTGAAGAGCTAGGGCCAAAATATTGGCTATCCTTGTAGTCCTTCTATTTCTCTAGTTTTTTGTTCTAAAGACTTTTGTTATCAAACATCTAGAAAACAAGCTTAATAATATTTATTATCCTATATTAGAAACAGTTGAGATTAGCATCTTATCCATCTGAATATTAAACACCTTGGACATAACATGGAGCTGCTATTTTCCAACAACCATGGATATTTTAAAGTTTAAATCCTTGCAGAATGTGAAAAAACAATTAAATATATTTTCACAGAAATTTAGAAATCAAACCACATACAACATTATAGCAGCATAATCCTAAGATATTTTTTCTTGTCTCTTGTTTTTTTTTATTACCTCTTTTTTGCAAACATTTATTTTAAAGAAAGTATAGCGATAATTAATAAGACATTTGATACAGTACATTAGAAGACCAAAATGACAGACATTCAAAGCATGGTTTTAGTGTTACACATTGCTGTCCTCAGTGCTGTTGCTTAGTTCACAGATATCAGTATATAGAATTAGTTGGGGTAAAAATTCTACCCATCATTTTAAAAAACCTGATGGAGATTGCTAGGACCATTACTATAATCATCTTTATATAAATGTATGGTTTTACCCTTGCCATGTTTCCTAATTTTTTTGCTTTCTCTCTTCATTGTTTAATTCTTAAGTTCTTGCTTTCCATTTAACTGTGTTATACCTTTCATTTTTACTTCTTCTTTTGAGTTCTTACACTGGGAGACAATGCAATATTTACACATGTGTGTCTTATTTATTTCACTTATGAGTACATCTTCAAGTTGCATCCACTGATATCAAAATCTGTTTTAAATAATGTCATATGTATTAAAAATCAAACTTTTCGAAAACAAATATCTGAGTCAGTTATCCAGTGACTGACTCACTGATTTGTAATCATTTATTTAGTACCTGTTAAGTATCTGACATAAGTCCTATTTCTCCTCTTATTCACAGTGAGAGAAATGGAAAGTTAGAAGCAGCTAACTCCAGTACCTGCTGACAGCTATGCAAAGCATAGAAGAACTCACTACCCTTAGAAGAGGCAGTTATACAAGGAGGAGTTTGCAAGGTAGCAATTGTTGGAAGGAACCTTCCATGGCACAGGGAGCATAGTGTATAAGAGACATGGGGGCACCAAAAAATCTGTTATGTCTGAGAAAGAAATGAGAAATATAGTGTGGTAGGAGCACAACATTCATGACAAACGAGATTATTTGGCATTAGATAGCAAAGCCCCTGAGCTATTGCACTAAGGATTTTGGTTCTAATTCTAACAGCCCATCTGTCAAACCAATAGCTATTTTGAAAGACAGAAGTGACTTGATCTGTTTTGTGTTCTCAGTGTTAATTATAACAAAACTTGAAAATGGATTAGTGGGAGGAAACATTAGGTCTAGGCAGGAGAAAGCAGTTAGATATTGCAATTTTCTAAGAAGAAATGAGTGCTTGAATGGAGGTAAGAAAATACAATTCAGATTCAAAAACTTTTTAAAAATAGAATAGATAAAATGTTTAAGGGGGTTATGAATAGAAAGCATAAAATAGAAGAGGTAACTGAAAATGACTTGGAAATATCTACTTTGAGAAATTATTTTACTGGAGATATGAGTGAAGAATGAAGCACAGAAGAGGGTGATAAATATAGGACGCAGGCAGCTTTGTTGTTTGCAAGTACTAAGGCCACTAATGGGATAAAAATATTTTTATTCAATTCACATTCAAACAGGAACAAAGACTAGCTGGATATTGCTCAGTAGCTGACTTAATTATAAAACAGAAATCACACATAAAAATGTGTAAAAACTCATGCTTTGGCACCAGTGGCAAGCAATTTTCCTATGCAGTGGTATGAGCAATGGCAACATTTCTTGTTTCTATATTTTTTCTTTAATGTTTTCCCATGCATGGCAATTTGTCCATATGCTAGGTTGGGCAGATTCTTATTGCCATATGGCAGCATATCATACGAGGAGAAAGTCATGAAGAAGATGCTTCTAGTTGTGCAAGGGAATTGTGCCCGGAAAATCACAATTCCATGATAGGTTGCAGAAATATTCAAGTTAGGCATAACGTCTGGGTTATGAAATCCAACAATCCAGGATCCATTAAGCATGGATGATGAAGTTGTGGTAAGTTTCAATTTCTCTTAACACATAGTCAAACAAATATAACACAGGTCACAACAAAACTGGTAACTTTGGTGCTTTCTGGGGGTAGATTTTTACTCTGCCTCTATGGGAAAGACAGTAAAAGAGAAACAATGGTGATTTTGGAAGCTTATCACTTAGAGAATGCTATCTGTTTGCAGTCTCAATTCAAGAAAAACAAGCATTTTAATGAATATATAGATGCCTTAAAGAATGAAAATGAATGGCTTTGACAGTATGAGTGGCACTGTTGCCTTTCCAGACAGCTCTGTTTTGACTAAAGCCCTAGCTTAGTGGCTGTGTGAAGATCACTTCACACCTCCTTGAGGTCCAATATATTCATCTCTAAAAGAGAGGCATTGGCACCTGCTTTGCAGACCTCTCACGAACATTTCAAGTGATCTGCACTAATGCCTTGGGTGACTTCACTTACATCCTAAGGCATTAGTGTAGATTCCCTTTATAGACATCCATAACATGTGAAAATATATTATGTACCTATATCTTCACCTACATACCATCTTCCAAGGCAAGCCACATGGCTAACCAAACTTCAGTTGAGTGTATGGAGTGTGAAAATCATACCAAAAGGGGATACTGAAAGAAATCACATTCCAAGGTTATGAATACTACAGCAGGGTGGTAATTGGAAATTAGAAGTAATGATCCAACATAACAGTATTAACTTCTTGAACAGAAATAATGTCAACTAAATCAAACAAGTTTTACATTGTTTTGTTTGAAAAAAAGATTACCAGAAATAAAGGCAATTTCTGCCTTTCAGTACAATGACTATGTCATTTTTATTTTATTTAATTTGTATTTATTGAAACCTACTTCTCAGATTTCATAAATTAGTATAACTTTATTCTCCATTGATGTGTGCAGAGGATCCCTGTTTTAAAACACAGTTACTCACCCAACTGATGCTTAGTATATGTTGATTGTGATATGTCAACTTGACTTAAGCAAACAACACTGAGCAGATTAACAAATTCTGGATGCTTCTGTGGTGACTTGGGAAGATCCGCCTTGGATATGGATGGCACCAACTGACAGCCTCACAACTTAGGCAGAATAAAAAGAGAGAGAAGAACTCCAGTCCTTGCCACTGAATTTGGACATAGATCTCAAGTTTCTTTAGCCTTTCAGTACAGAGTGAGCTTCCCCATCTTCAACCTTTGATTGACTGGACCGCTTGGCTCTCCAGCTGGTAGTCAGCTATGTTGGATTCTTCTGTCAGTCTGCCATGTTGGACACTTCTGCATTTGATATCAGATGGCCACTGGGGCATATTTTTTTGCCTCTGATCCTATAAGATTACATATATATATATATATATATATATATATATATATATATATATATATATATATATATAATGTTCTGTTTCCCTACAGAGTATTAATACTGAATGTAAAGGACTAAAAAATTGTGATGTACTATTCTACAAATGCTATTTGCAGTCCATTTTGCACTACTATTAAAATCCAGGGGTTACAGATCAAATGTTTGAAGAGGATAACCAAAAAGGTACAAAAAATGAAAGCAATTTGGTTGCTGTGCAATAGTTATAATTATAAGATATTCTTGTTATGATAGCTACATCTGCCTCATATTTTAAAATATTGAATGTAACCAAATATTCACATCCAGGATAAGTTTTCCAGAATTGTCTACATTAACATATAATTATGAGAGGCACTATAAAGAAAATCATTGCGATTTTGTGAAAATCTGATTGACATTTAACATTGAGAAACTTCTTCAGATGCTAGAACATAAGCTAAATCCCATGGAACAGAAAGTAACCTGGAGCTCTGGCAGGACTAAAGAAAATGGCAAAGAGCATTTCTGCTTTAATGTGATAAGCTATGATTACAGTTTTAAAATCATTGTCTATAGTTACTGGCTAATTGACCTTACATATTTTAATGTATTATGGATTATAATATATTCACTAACACATGATCCATAGAGAGATTAACTAGGTGACTGCGGAGAAGGAAAGTTATCATTTTTAATTAATACATGTTATCCTAATAAAAGTTTTAGGCTTACAAAAAATTAGTTGGAAAACATGCAGAGTTCAGTGGCAGTTTCCCTTATCAACATCTTGCATAAATGTGATATATTTTTTACAGTGATGAGCTCGCACTAACAATCATTAGCTAAGGTCCACATTTTAACTTTGGGTTTACTTTGTTATATATCTTATAGGTTTTGACAAATATAGAACAACACTTACCTGCCATAACAGTACTCTACAAACTAATCCGAAATACCTCCCTTGTGCCCTACACATTTTTCTCGCTCCCTGATCCTCCTCCCCAATTAAAATTTACTTTTTATCATATCGTACTTTGTTCTATTTTAACCTATGGTCCACATTAACCTAACTAAAGTAATAATTAGAAGTTTGATTCTGAAGGCTTTTAGCAATTGTCTCATGGAATCTTCACAAATGGCTTTCAGAGAATTATAGCACACATCAAGCCCAGTGGTGGGAAAGGCAAGGAGTAATATAGACAGCTTCAAGGCAGAGTGTATGGAGGCAGCTGTAAGAATCAGAGGTGGTAGGTGAGAAGAGAGAGTACAAAGGCAGGGGCAGCATCTCAGTTTTAGATGCAGACGCTAGAGAGCTAAGAATATGAGTGGACTGGGAGGGTGGCAGCTCTGAGTCACTTGGAATGGGAATAAAGGATGTTGAATCTATAGCTATCAGAACAGCTACATTCATCTGACAGGACCTATGACTCCAGCACCCAGGAAGACCGAGTCTGAAGGTGGATGTAGGGTTGTGTGTGGTGCTCTATGGACACAGAAGATGTAAAGTTAGATAGATAACACATAAATAACACAAGGGGAGGAAATACTCTGCTCTATTGACAGTTCCAAATACCATGGAAGAGGCAGACATTTCACTCTGTGCCATCAACAACAAAAGATAGTAGAAAAAATTTCAACTAATACTTTTCACTTTCAACATTTTACTTTCACTTGATATTAAAAGTTAACAATTGCTATTCTTATGTTAATAAGAATTGCTTGCATTATTTTCAGATATATGAAGTCTCAACCAAACTGATACTTCAATCTTTTTCTTATATAACTCTGCTTTTTATATTTATAGAAAAATCATTGTTGTTTGTTCTTTCCCATGAAAAAAGGATTAAGTTTGTGTTAAAGAAATGGCATCATACCATAAATTATCATAGAACAATAAATTATAATCCCAAGAAAAGTAATTTATTCATTTTGGGCTAAAACAATAGGGATGACACCAGCCTGTGTGTTAACTTTGTGTGTGTTTTATTTCTCAATTTACTCAGTATATTTGGCATAATAGAACACATATAAATTTTAGCAGTCACAGAATTCAAACATACTAGAATTATTCCATCTATAATCGACTTTTGTTGAACAGGTAATAGTTATGATATAAGTAAAATATTTCACCCTTACACATCTAATTTCCTTCCAGAGTCTATTTATTTTACTTCAGAAAAATAGTTCTGAATCCAGCTTTTCTGCATTTCTGTAAGTCATATACTCTCTCTAGCTGTAGTGGTTACTTTCATAAATCCTCCAATTGTTAAGTGATCTTTAAAAAATGCAAATCTTATTGTTTCCCTTGTCTGCTCCTTTAACAACTTCTCTTTGCTCTTAGAATACAGGGAAGAATCCTTTTCAAGACATCAAAGCTGTGTCTGCTCTGCCTCCATCTACCCCACTGACTCCATCTGTCACCCTCGCTGGAAGCTTCTTGGGGTGCTGCATACACACCCTTGCTTCCAATGGGGACTCCTTGCTCACCTTTCCAATGCTTTGTCTGGTTGTAAGAAAAAAAAAAATAAAAGTTTGACCAACAGGAAGAGGAAAAGCTACATGAAAAGATCTCAAGAAGGTCATAAATGGATGGGAGTTACCTTGAAAACAGACTGTGGCCATATACGTGGGAAACACATCCCAAACAACTTGAGTCAGTGTATCACAAACAACATTGTCTTTAACACTGAACACCTTAGGTGGTTGTTTACTTTGTTGAGTCTTTTATCTGAGTAATTTGCTATTGTGGCCTCATCCAGTACTCAAAAATGATTCCCTTCCCTTCCATTTATTTTATATCATTTTCTCCTATTTTTTCCCCATGGGTTAATGTTAATGGCAGAGCCTGCATAAGTTTATGCTTACTCCAGCCATTAGTGGTGTTGAACACATGAGCATCCTTATGTTTTGTTGACTTTCATATATTAAGGCTCCATCAAAATTTATCTTATGAGTAATTGCTTAAATAATAGGAAACTTTTAAGTACTGACAGGCTAAAGGACAATATTATTTGATTCTTTTCCATTCTTCAGGTATAGTAGTCTGGGCTGAAATTTGTTTTCATGGATCACTTGAAGCACTCTGCTCCATGCTCTTCTTGACTTCATGGTTTGTGAAGAGAAATCTGCTGTTATTCTAATGGGTTTTCCTTTAAATGTGATGCTTCTTTTCTCTAGCAGCTTTTAGTACATTATTCTTTTGCTGGATTTCCGTGATCTTTACTATTATACGTCTAGGTGTGTTTTTAGTTGGGTTGATGTTATTTGGAATTCTGTATACTTCAGTTACCTGAATGTCCAATTGCTTTCTCATATTTGGGAAGTTTTTTGCTATTACTTCTGCCCATATTCTTTTTATATAATTTGTATTGACTCCTTTTTCATTGATTCCTATTAATTTCACACTGTTCATTTTTGCATCATCTTGCAGATGTTGCATTATTTTTTCATGCATCCTAGTTGTTTTTAAGAGATCCTTTCTTACTTTTTCACTGGGTGTGACTGTGTCTTCAAGATCTGAGACTCTATCTTCACTTTCATTCATACAGTTTTGCCAACTTGTGATTGAGATTTTATTTTCTTGTACATCTCTTTGAAACTATTTCATATGATCTATTTCAGGGAATCCATCATTTTTCTATTCTCTAATTTTTTATCAATATGTTCTTTAATATTATTTAAGTATTTCATTATAGTTATCCTTTCTCTCTCTAGTTCAAAGACTATTTCTGCTCTGTTCTCCTCTTTACTTTTCTGCATTTGTTCCCCTACTTTAGATGCTATTAATTTAGACATGTCTTTTTTTTCTTAACATCAGGGGTTATTTATGTTCTAGTTTACTCCATACATTTCTGCAATTATTTTTCCACTTTAGATTCTGTTAATTCATACATTTCTTTTTTTTTATTTCAGATGTTATCTGTGACCTACGTTTCTCTCTATATTTCTGTATTTGTCTGTCTACCTCGGATTCAGAGGTATCAGCTGCATGATTCCCATTTTCTTCCATGATTGCGTCTCCTATATTTGATGTAGGTGGGCTCGGGCCCTGAGATTGCATCTTACTCCTTTCATTATCATTTTTTATGGCAGTCATCTCTGCACTTTGATGAAGTTATGCTGTTAGCGCCTGTGGGATTTTGGTCTGGATCCACCAAGCTTGTTCTCCTCCAGTCGTGCCTAGCTGTGTGTTAGAGCTCAGGCTGCTGGCTGCTGCGAGGGACTGTGGATTGGGACTGTGGGCGGAGTCAGAGCTCTGGAGTTCAGGAGTCTGGCAGGCGCATGGGCCAGATGGGATAGTGGATGGGTTCAAGACTACAGCTCAGGTGGGAGGAGTCAGGAAATGGCAGCAGGCCGAGAGCACCTTTCCATTCTTTAGCTGGACTATTATGCTCTCAAGGATGTTTCTAGAGGTCAGTCCTTCCTTACGGTGTAAGTCATGAAGGTGTGACGTTGGGACAGTGCCTAGTCCTTGGGTCTTTGCTCTGGTCCTCTTCTCCTGAACTCTGCTTTCTGGATAGAGGGTTCCTTCACCCTCTCTTCTACCGTGGTGATTGTGCCTCAGGAGTTGCTGACCACAGTCAGGGGCTAAACTAATGTTATAGGCATCAGGATATTTTTGCCCCATCAGCGAGAGAGCTGACCAGTGCATTGCATTAAGCATATAGTAGATGCATAATAACATGTTTTCAATAAATAGTGGTGCAGTCAATACCAATATCCCTTTATAATGTTCCAAGCAACACTGAAATTTAAAGTATTTTCTGTTTGATGACAACTCATATGGTGTATATTTATTTTTGTGAGAAGAGTAGACATAAGAAGAAAAACTCTACATTTTAAATTTCTACTGATAATTCAGGTCAAGGGGATTGTAAATAAACATACATACAAGGAATTTAACATTTTGGGCTACCACTTGAAGCTTTACTATTGTGATAGTTTCAAGCCAGGACTCATTTATGCTGCTATTTGAACCCACATTTTCAAGAGGGTACCCAGTCTCCTACCTCCTTTAATTTCCAAAATGATTTTCTCTATCATCAAGATCATCCCCTCTGAAAATTACAGCTGATAAATTGAATCCTCACCTATAGATAAGTCCTTGCTATTTTTCACATAGTTCCCTTCAGAATTATATTTTAATAAGGTTCATGGTTATGTAGATCACATCATAGTTGTGAGATTCATTCCTAACAAATTTTATACAACATGTGTACTAACTAGCTCATGATAAATGCAGCTGTAAACTTTTATAATCATGATAGTGGGAAAGTACTCTAACTCTCATCAAATAAGCTTAATCAAATAATGGGTTCCAGTTTGTAGTAAAAGAAGATTAAGGGACTAAGGGACTTACACTTGAAATTTGCTAGATTTTAAAGCAGCACATAACCTACTTCCTTAGCAAAGTAAGCAGAATATTGTTTTCTTCAAGCCAATATATCAGGAACTAATTTGTGAGGTTTCTGAATTTGAATGAATAAATGAACCCTTTACCTTGTTTGTCATGATTTAATTGTTCTTATCTCTCTTGTATACTTTCATTTCTTTTCCAATAAGGTTAATAATTAATCTTAGAAAGGGCTCAATGGTTCAACAAGTGTTTACTGATATAGGCTATGCAAGATGCTGGAATAAAGTAGAATAAAACATTACTTACTATCTCATGGTGGTCATTCTAAGAATGCCCAGAAATTCTGTTGAACTACTGGACAAGATTAATTAAAAAGTCACACTGTTCTATATTTACTATCTCTAATTGCAGCTATCTAACTCTACTTGCTGTGTAAGGGAATGACGAAATTATCAGAGGCAGTTCTTATTTAGTTGGGAGGCTCAGAAAGGGCTGGATAATCAGTTTTAAAGAAGACAGCAGTACCTATAGGTAGAGAGGTGTATGGGGAAGTGTGAATGACAGGAAGGAAGCTGTGACATTATCAGGTACTGATACCTGCCTATAAAAGTGACTTGCTGTGAGTGTATGTCTTCTTCCTTTCAGATTGTTTCCTTCTTTGTCTATCTTATCTCATAATTCATGACCAGTAGTTTAGAATCATGAGGCAAGTCTTACCAAATATGTGAGTTAAGAGGGCACTGCGTAGAAGGTAAGCACGGCATGCATAAAATGAATTAGAGGAGGAAAAAGTCACTGAAGTTTTGCTCAACGAGTGGGGTGCTGCTATTGTGTAAACTGCATGTTGGATCCATGAAACCCCCCCCCCCCATCTGCCTCAGATGTGTCTCCCACACCATCCTTTCTGCTGCAGATGCCCTCTTGGTCCAACTGTCAAGCTTTGGCTTTCATATCAAACAGCATTTGAAATCTCTCAATTTAGATCTTTTTACTACAAAGCTTACAGCTTTTTAATTGCAGTAAGAGATAGAGAATGTTGATGATTGTCCTCTGTAGGTTATCCTCTAAGCTGCTTGAGTTATTTGATACAAATTATAACCACTTATAAATTCCTATTTAAATTCTTTTGTGTCTTCAATCCCTCTGTCATTCATACTGTTAACTTAAGGATAAAGTGCTATAGCAATTTAGTTTGCTTGCTGCGTGTTTTCTGGCTGCCAAAGGTATCCAGGAGGTATCCAGCTGCAGCAGTTCCAAATTAGTGTCATTAACAAGACAAAAACCGAAATGCACCTCAGTTACATAAACAACAGAGCCATCGATAGATGCAGTGCATCCTCCCCATACATAGTGTGACTCAGCTGGTTATAAAATTGCATGTTTGTGCATGACTTTGTCTTTTTATTAGTCTTAATTTTCTCCTCACATACATGAGCAAGCCTTACTGAACAGAGAACTGAGTATTGAGTCCAATCCTGGTTCTGTACAAGCCCAAAGTTTTGACCTTGTGCAAGACACTCATCTATAAACATCAAACACTTGCTTTTCTGGGTGTAAAATTGGAATAATCATATTGGCTCTTATAGGGTTAACAAGCATGTGTGAAAATTCTTGGAAATTTAAAATGTAATGTATGTTAATAGTTATTGAACTAAAAAATAACACAGTCTCAGATAGGAGAATATGTTTAAAATGGTATTGATGTTTTATGCATTTCCTACAATAGGATGAAATCATCTTTATAAGGGGGAAAAAGCTAAAGCTGGCTGTGTGGTTTCTCCTTGGCAGATGTTGCTGTGTGATCCGCATTGTTCCACTGGGAAACTCTTGGAAAATTCCACATGCAGTTTTGCTTTAGCTACATGAGATATGAAGAAAAAGGTTAGCAAGAAATATGGTGAACAATGCACCAACCTTGTGAATGCTGTCAATCCATCAGATCTCATTTCTGGGATGTTGTAGTTGTTAAAATGTACATGATATTGTAATAAAAATTAAAATTAAGTATTTATGTAAATATGTGGCTTGTCAAAATTTGCATTGATTTAATTTAGTTGCATTCAGGATTTTTCTTCACAAGTTTTGTTCAGCAATGGTAAAGGAAGTGAAAAACACCCTCATGACCATTTTTAAGAATAACTGCTTATTAGAGATGGAAAGCCTAGATGCTGACAGAATTTCAAAAGGAATATTATGAACTGTATTTAATTTGTATGGATAAATTAATCATCTCATCATTTTTGTGATAAACTTACAGTAATAACATGTATAACTCTGACTTTCTGAATAAGGATATTAATGTACAAATTTTATTACATTCTGTAAGCCATTCTAAAAATCTATATCTGTACAGGAAGGAAAAAGAGAAAAACCTTTGGCATTCTAGGTCCTGAGAATGAAAGTCACTACTATTGTTAAACTTATTTTTTCTACTTATACTTTTATGGCTTGATCCTAGATTTATCACTGCAAATGTTATCTGTATTGTCCTATGCATGAGCCACCTTTTTTCTTCCCAAATCATATTGAATTTGACAAAGCAAACTCTATTATCTATCTGTGTCATCATGGATGTTGTTGCTTAATACATATTCAATTGAATTAATAATGGTAAAGTAGATGTGACAGCTACTTTAATTAAATCAAAATGAAGTCTTCATTGATTTTTCTATTTCTCTTAACTTGTTAGGTCATCTGAATCCTGAAGTCTTAATAGCTGCTTGATGGGTATTATGATTTTGATTGGCAGCTCTCTCACACTGGCTGCTATTTCATTTGGTTCTGGGGGATGATTCTGGGTCATGGCGTCTGCTTCAGTACAGTGGGTGAGGGGCACTGCGCTCTGTCTTGTAGCCCTTCATCTGGTGTGCCCAGGCTCAGGGCTTTCCTTACACACAGATGCTTTGCATGGATAATAAGAATGACCCCTACTTCACATGGAATCTTTCTCTATCTTTTCAGAATTATTACATATCTTGTGTGTTTTATGCTCCTTCCAGAAAGTGTGCTTGAGTGAATTGTGGAAATGCCTTTGTTAAATATTTATATGACAGTTGGTATATATATTCATGAAAAATTGGTTCATATATTTATATCAGTTTATGACAGTGAGCCCCTCCTGTACCCTGTATCATCTCTCTCTCTCTCTCTCTCTATATATATATATATATATATATACACAAAATACATATATATGCATACTTGTGCAATTCATTATTAAAACATTTAATTTTAAAGATTGAAAATAAAATGTCCCATGATTGTTACATATTTTATATGCTGTATGTGTCTTCCAGCAAATGTGTTTAACTGAAGTATGAAATTCTGTTAAATATTTATGTGACAATTGGTTCATAATTTAAATAGTTTATGACAGTGATCCCTTCCTATGCTCATATCTCTATCTATCTATCTATCTATCTATCTATCTATCTATCTATCTATGTATCTATGTATCTATGTGTCTATCTATCATTTTACTTTCAAATATTTAACTTAAAAATTGAATGATAAAATATTACATTGGGTAAATGTTTCCTGCTGTTTCAATTATTTGAAAACATATTAAATGGAATGGTTAATTTTCTTAACAGGATTCAGCATGATAAAGTCTA
Source organism: Myocastor coypus (assembly GCA_004027025.1). Lineage (NCBI taxonomy): Eukaryota > Metazoa > Chordata > Mammalia > Rodentia > Myocastoridae > Myocastor > Myocastor coypus. The sequence goes on along the minus strand of PVJA010034650.1, from coordinate 983 downwards.
ACTAGGTTCATATTATTACAAGCATGGAAAGAGAAAGCAATGAAAATAAGCGAATACTGAAAGTGAAAGCTTATGGTAGGTCAAATGAGGTGAAGAGACAAAATTTTATTATGTCTCAGTGCATTAGAGTAAACAATCTCTCCATTAGTGCATGGTGAACTGAATCTGGGCCATGAAAACTAGCTTTAGAAATAGACTCAATCATAAAAGAAGGATGGAAGAGAATGCTCATAGCCGCACTAATCCTCATATATAGATCTCAAGAGAGGTAGCACTATGTATGAAAAAGGATGTGTAAAAAGGATGTGGACCAAGGACAAAGAAAGGAAAATATTCAAACCAGTACTTAGGAAAGCAAAAAGAAAGAGAAAGGTTAGAGTGGATTTAAACGTGAAAAAGAAAAAGGCATAACATTTTTGAGTTCTTCAAGATCTGTTAGGTAGGAGTACTGTCAGTGGCTGATTGTGACTCCTGACGCTTAAGATATAACTGTATAGGTTGAGTACCCTAATTTAAAAATTTGATCTCTAATATGTTCTAGTATCTGAAATTGTTTGTATCTTCAATCTTCATGCTGACCTAGAAAAAATTTCTGATTCAGGGGCATTTTTCACAGTTTGCATATTCATAGAAGGCTTGTCAATCTGTACTAACATTCTGCACGTGATTTTTATCAGCTAATTTCAACATTAATTCCCTTAGCATGGTGTAAGTGTATTTATTAAAAAAGATTAATCCTTTGCTTGGCTATTTTAAATAATTACTTAATATAGCTATGATAATAGGCCAAAGTGTTACATTTTGTCTTTAAAAGAACTAGGCATTTATGTAATATGGAATTGTCTAAACATTTAATGATATTTCATGCTTATGAAATAAGTGACATATTCTGTAGAGAAATTTGAATAAGAAGAGAAACACAGAAAAGTTTGCCTGCATTTCACTAATATAGTTTTTATATTTTATAAATAATAAATATCTTT
>PVJA010034649.1:0-22389 GCA_004027025.1 Myocastor coypus | reverse complement strand
GGCCATTGCTTGGCCATTTTGCTTTCTATGAAAGCCTGAGAGAATGTTTTTCTCTGGGTGACTCTCCTTAGACGCACTGCAGTTCATTCATCCCTTTCCTCTGAGGTCCCATAATCTCCTTGACCAGGAAATTTGGGACACCTCTGAGTTATAGGATATTACAGCACAGGTTCTCTTATATCCTGGGTCTTTATTGACCATAAAGAATGATAAGTTTGAAGACTTCATATATAAATGGATGTATATTGAACATATACTCATTACCAGACCTATATGTGTAAATATCGTATAGTCTCCCTAATATAAGAACTTTAAAGAAGAAAACAAGAACTTAAGGGCATAACACAGCTGAATGTGTTATGGATTAAACAATGAAGTGACTGGAAGCAGACAAAGCAGAAAACATATCAATAGCAAAACCATGCACTTATGTACACAGGATGAATCAGATATTGGTCTCAAGAACCTTCAAAAGGTTCAGCATATTGATTATAGCACAATGTAACGCTAAAACCATGTTTGGAATACATGTCACTCTTGTCTTTTTGATGTGTACTGCTCCTGGTGTAAACTCAGTTACTGTCATTCTCTCAAGAGTAGTACTTGAAAGTAAGAGACTGAGCTAAAAACCATATTCTTGAAAGGCTACAATTTTGTATTTCCTTGAATTTCCAAATATCTGTGTCAAAATTGTGTAAATGCTTATATCACATTGTATGGAAAGTTATTAGAATATCAATGATGGTCAGAAAATATCATTTCCAAGCTAAGTCAAAGATATTTGATACTCAGAAAGCCAGTGATGATAAGCCCAGTACCTATGTTATAGAGTAATAGTATCACAAAGCTTTTCTGCTGGAGGGTTAAGAATGTAAGTTAACAGACTGAAAATTGGAGAAAAAGAAGGGCTATAAGGACAACCAATATTTTGGCCCTAGCTCTCCTCCCATTTCTAACAAGCTGCTGATGCTAGTAGTCTGAGGGCCACAGCTTGATGTCAGCCATGTAACCAGCAAAGGAACGTCTGGAATTATACTCAGCTCTACATGGACAGTTGGGAGGAGAAGAAAATAGGGTATTTAGTTTCAAATAGGAATAAAAGATGAGACGTGGGAAGAGGATTGAAATTGTGGTCAACATGTGTTATGGGCTGGCAAGATAGCTCTGCGGACTAATGCGCCTGCTTAGGCAAGCTTAGGCAAGTGCAGGGACTGTGGTTCAATCCCCAACACCACATGCCTCATCGGCCCCACCCTCAGGGCAGGCTGAGCCAGCCACAGAATCTGGGCTTAGTGTCACATGCCTGTAATCCCAGTAATAGGGAGGCTGAAACAGGAGGATCACCACAAGTCCAAAAATGCTTAGTAAGACCCTGCAACTACCAAATATACTAGAAGGAAGAGGAGGAGGAGGAGGAGGAGGAGGTGGAGAAAGTAGAGGAGGAAGCAGAGGAGGAAGTGGAGGAGGAGGAGAGCTCCCACCCCTGGAGACATGCCATGGGTGTGGCTATTTGCATCCTGCTCTATGAACCAATGGAAAAGACTGCTGACCACGAGGCCTTCCCCAGCTGGCTCCAGCAAGGCAGTGTAAGCGCACAGAAAGTCAGCCTGGCCTAACGTCCACACCAGCGTCTCAGAGTGGGGATCTGGGCACCGCTGCAAAGGTGCTGAAAGGGTGCAAGCCATCTGCAACAGAGGGTCGCAGGAAGGAGCTATCTGCTCTGGCTCTTTATGCTTTCTCAGACAACTTAAAATATTACCTGATTTCCAGCTGTAACTGAACTCATGGCTTAAGAAAAGAGTCGTAACTGGGTGAAGTTATTAAGATCGTTCTTAGCATTGGCCTTTAACTGGGTGAAGTTATTAAAAGTAACCAGCATTTATTAAAGGGCAACTGCATGTTGACACTGTACATGCACTATCCTATGTAATTTTACGTCAACTTGTAAAATAGGAGCTATTGTAATCTTCCCTGTTTTTCATGAGAAAATTCACATAAGGAACTGACTCTATGTCACAAAGCCAGCAAAAGTCACGGGGTTCAAGCAAGAGCACCCTGATTCCTTCTCCTGGACTATGTTCAGATGACATAGGCCTCTCTGAAAAATGAGCTGCCAGTGAGACATCTATAAAACCCAACTGGTCCTCACAAGCCTTCAGAATGAAACACATTTCTTTGTGTTCATGGCCACTCCTCTTAAAAAGCATAATAGCTCTTATGTCTGCATCTTGTACCCTGAACAACTACAACAAGGACAACGACATACAATGTATTATTATTATTATTTTTTTTTTGTCTTTTTGAGACAGGGTCTCACTATGCAGTTGAGGCTGGCCTTGAGCTCACTTTTGTAGCCCAGGCTGGTCTCGAACTCACACCAATCCTCCTGCTTCAGCCTACAATGTATTATTGTAAAAAAAAAAAAAATTTTAAAGCTGGGCAGGTGAGATAGCTCAGCAGTCTAAGCTTAGGAAAGTATGGGCAACTACAGGGACTCAGGTTCGATCCCTGGCACCACATTCTGCACCAGCCCCACTCCCAGGGCAGGCTAAGCCAGCCATAAAAAGAATTTTTTTAATAGTAGCTCTTGTTGCCTCTGTATAATTTTTTTGTCTTTTTGAGACAGGGTCTCGCTATGCAGTTGAGGTTGGTCCTGAGCTCACTTTTGTAGCCCAGGCTGGTCTCGAACTCGCACCAAACCTCTGTATAATTTTTAAAATCCTACAAAATGACCCAGAGAGATACAAATCAAACTCCATTTCTCCAATGGGTATCGTACACATTTGTATGTTTTTAGATCAACAAGTGAAAATAAATAAACAAACAAACAAATGCCAGCCAGACAGCTCAGTGGATTAAAGTGCCTGCTTAGGCAGAGGCAGAGACCTGCGTTCGATCCCCCGCCTGCCCTGCCGGCTCCACCCCAGGAGCACCACGGCTTTGATTGAGAGTGGACATAGTGGCACATCCCAGCACTTGGGAGGAAAACAGGAAGGCTCACTACAAGTCCCATCTGCGTAGTGAGACTCTGTAGGCCCTGTACTAAATACATTAAAATAAAAAATAAAAGTTCCTCTTGGTCCCCAGACTATCTATTGCTTTCCATCGCAGTGAGCAGTCCTCTGCCTTCCGTTGAGATGAGTCTTGGTCCTTCTCTCAGTTGCCACACCAGCTCCGTGAGCAGGCACCTGGAGACACACCGTGACTATGCCTCTTGAATATTCCCAGCAACCTGAAGGCAGACAGGAGCTCACCCACTGCGTGCGTAAGGAGATGGGCCCGGGCCATGGGCGTGGCTGTTTGCACAGTGCGGCACCTCCCCGCTCAGGTTCCAGCCCTGGACTCCAAGGCCTTGCTCTCTTCCTTTCTCCCAGTTCTCCTTGTGCTCGTCGCTACTTCTGCACTTTTCAAATACATATTCCTCAAAGCTTCAAACCTAGATAGGAGAGAAATGAAGGTCGGGACGCAAACTGTACGTTCAAAATGTACCGCATTGCATTTCTTGGTTTCCTTGGGGCCTTGGAAGAGACCCCGCCACCACCACCACCCGATCCTGAGACCACCGCTGTCGCCAGGCGGAGGTGAGCTAGCAGGGTAGAGGCCCTGCGTTGGCACCGGGGAAGGCCCGACCCCGCCCTCTAGCGGCCTTGACTTTTGAGTCCGAAGGGGTTAAGGCAGCCGAGCAGACACCGCGCTCCCCGGCCTTCAGCTTGTGAAACTATGCTGCCACCCTGTGGCAGAAACACAGCTATGGCTTGACAAAACCAGTGGGGGAAACCATATGGGAGCAGCACGGGCAAAAGGGAAATTGAGGAAAGAGCAGGGCAGCGAAAACGTAGGTCACGTTTATCATAAAGCAACTGCTAGTTATGAGCACAAGGCCTGGACTCACACGGACCTGAGTTTAAACTTACCCATGGAATGATTATTCCCGTACAGTGGGGATAGTAACCATCCCGGGAGCTCATCTGAGAATTAAATGAAGCGGTGCATGCAAAGTGTTTGCCTCGCGCCCACTGCCTGCGGCTGAATGGCTTAGAGCTGGGTGCTTGCTGTTGTTATGGAGCTAAAGCAGGGGCTGCATGCTGCACTCCAGAGACCTCAGGGAGATTCTCCGTGCCCCAGCCCTTGCTTCGATTCCCCCACTTCACTTTGTTCTGCTAGGGTGTCAGGCTTAACTGTCACCTCTTTCCCTACCTGAGGAGCAGGAGCCTGGGGAAAGCCATACAGCACATGTTAAACCTCGTCTGCATGGCCCAACAGCTTTATGACCTTTTATCAAGTCCCATGAACACCCTGAGCCTTAGTTTCCTCACCTGTAGAATGGGGTTAACAGTGCCCACCTCCCCATTAACAGAAAGATTTGGAAGTAAAAGACGCAAAGCAGGTGGCACAGCCAGCATCCTTCACGCAGCCTTTAGCATATTTGCTCCCAACAATTCTCAAATCCTTCCTTTGTCTTTCAGCCAGAAAGCTTTGAAACTCACTCAGCCATCAAAGGTGCTAGGAAAGTTGGAAAAGCTTTCATAGTGTCCGATGTACAACCCCAATAAAGCATGATTTCATAGTATATTTACTTCCTTCAGGCTGGAATGCAACTTGTTCAAATCTTAGTCTTTCTACTACTGAAGCGTATTTTATAATCAATGTGTATTTCTGTATTCATTTCTTTTCACCAGTCTGTAAATTTCTCTGGGGAAAACAAAAAAGATACTATCAAACCAAAATGTATCTTATAACTGGTGACAGTTTTAACGAGATAAGTGCATTCCACTCTCATAGCCCCAGAGCTAAAAGTCTAGATTGATGATGACATCCTAAATGTTCTGAACCATAATGACATGAATTCTCAAAACCACAGTGCTCCTAGTTCCCAGGCTTTTCGTCACAAGAATTTTTTCTTTAAAAACCTCCTCTAGTGATTTCTTTGAGTCCCCAGAGTGCCTTGCATGGCTCCTGTTCCGTGGCTGTGATGCCTGTCCCCACTGGGTGGCTGAGGACAGAGCGCTCCTGGTCCTCTCCCTCACCTGCTGACATGAGCCACACACACTTTCTCCGTCAGGGCTCAAGCCAACCCCTTGCCCCATAGAGGGGAGAGGACAGCTGCCACTCCCAATTTTCTCTCTCTGCCCACCTGTCATTTTTCTCTCTACTCCTTCCCATAAAATATTAAAAATGAAGACCTTCAAGATCGTTCACTGCTTAGGGAACTGTTCATCTTTTGAGTTCCTCAAAACATTAGATTCCCAAGCTGAGTTCAGCTAGCATAACCAACAATAAGAGCATTCATATATAATAAAAGGAAGTCATTCTTTTCTCCAAAAATACATTTCACACACACACCTGTTTTTACATTATATTGATGGACTACAGATTTCCACTCAGTGCATTAAACATAATGCTGTTGTGTTACACAAACACTCTTGTGCATTATATATTATATAAAATGTTTACACCTTTGCAATGGTAATAGTCAATAAAAACCATGCATCTTTCATTTGCCACAAACCTTAGTGCATTTAGCTATCACAGCCGGTCTCGCAAGTAATTATAGTTTTACAGGTAAGAAAACTCAGACACGAGTGTGCAATGTGTTGCCAAACATCACCGGCTCACGTAGAGCCGAAGCTGAATCTGAACACAGGCTTGTCGGCCACCCAACCTGTCACAGAGCACCTCGTCGTTCCTGTCTGCTCAGCCAAATTACAGATCAAAGGAACGTGATGAGCATAAACTCAGAGCGTTGACCGCGAGCTACAAGCGCCTAGCTGCAGCTGGGATGCCACACCCCCACGTCACCCAACCCCTGACAGATTAAGCAGGAAGTGCACCCCACGACACATACAGGGGCCTCTGTCCTCCCACACAGCAGTGTCCAGCTCTGCGCACTGGGGAGGGCGCTGCAGCCACCGTGCGGGTGTCAGCCTTTATGGATGGACCGGCCCACTGCTGGGTTCACAGCTAACGGGCCAACAAGAAATGCCCGCGGCTGAGGATGATCAAGGCGTCTCTGTCCAAGGCGCACCCTGCTCCCAGCCTTCCCTTGCGGGCTTCCGGCTTTCTCCGTGCTTCCTGGCTGCGGGAGGTCAGCGGCTTCCCCACCATGCCTGTCCTCGGCAAGGCTTCTGCTCTAGCAGAGCCAGGGAAGCATAGACCCAAGCCTCTGCGACCATGAGCCGACCATCGGCCCTTGCTCCTGAACTTGCTTGGGTCACGTATTTCACCTCTGAGGTGCAAAGTTAAAGTTAATGAAAGTTAAAGTTAATGAATATAGCACCCTCCCAACACACCAATAATATTCATGTCTGATTCCAAAGCAAGGACCAACTTTTTCCATAAGGTTTTTTTTTTTTTTTTTTTTAAATCAGAATTCTCATTCTTCATTTTAAAGGAAGGAGAGGCCAGGGCCCAAGGCATGGGACGAGTCACTTCTTGTTTGTGTCTAAGGCTCCGTGACAGAGAGCTCTAAGTTGGGCCACCCAATGGTCTGCCACACCGCCAAATGAAAACTTCCCTTGCAACACAGAAGGAACTCAGAACTCCTGTATTTTCAGTTTCCCCGCCCCACCCCCAGCAACAGAGGACGAGCCCTGTGAATTCAAGAGAGAAGACTGTGGCTGTTTCGTCTGAATACACAAACGCAAAATCCCTCCCGGGACACCTGAGCTGCTACGCTGACCTTGCTCCACCTGGGACCAAGCAGGGAGCTGCCCTTTCCAAGTTACCAAAGCACAGCTGGGACCACTGCCTGGGTTTCTAATGAATGGGAACTTGTTATATAAATGGAAACAAGTTTCACATACTTCATTCATCATTGTCAAGAGCAGGGAGGGGGAAACGAGTAAAGGCCCAAGGCCAACTTTTTAAAAGTCCTCCTGGCCCACTTGCCTGTGTAAAACCTAGCCATCATCTCCAGCCACTCCACGTCTTGGTTGGCAGCCACTTTTCTGCGTCCTACCCCCACCCCTGGGCCCTAAAGATAGAATGATCTTTGTGGCCAATCCTTTGGAAAGTTAACTCCAGTGCATGGAACAACTAACAAGGGTGCAGGAATAACCAGCTACTTCACCCCAACCTAAGCAAGCTGTTTCAGCCCCAGGGTACACGGTAGGTCAGCCAACCAGCACCTTCATCTAGTTCTTCCAAAGGAAAACAAAGCGAGCTTGCACGCCTTGGGGCCCTAGAGAAAGCGCCGGCAGCCAAATGAGCTACAGTTTCTAGCTCTGATACCCCTAATGCTTCCAACAAATTGTTTCTCCTCTCCAAGCCTCTCTCCTGCTGCCAAGTTGCTGCCAGTTGCCCAGGACACCTGGGAGGGTGCAGGACCCGCTGTTACACAGACCTAAGTCATCAAACAATTGCCTCTAGTCATTTCTTTGCCTCAACTGAGGACACCAGCACATAGGACCCATGCCCAGGTCCTCTTCTCAAGTAGAGCCACTAAAAACAATTGGAACTGCATCTAAGCTACCGTGGCTAGGCACTGCACAGCTATCGCTCTGCAGCAAAGCAAAATCTTCAGAGGACTTAATTTCAACCAAATAAAGATTTTGCCACAGAGGTTGCTTATAGGCTAACAATCAACTCTACTTGGGGGTCTGTGGAAAGAGATCCAATTCATAAATTTCCATAACCAAAACAGACCTCAGGAGATAAAAAAAAAAAAAAAAAAAAAAATACTTGGAGCTGGGTTCAAAATGGCCTGCGCTCTGGTCTATTCAAAAACCAGAAGCCCAACAGAACACCATCCCAAATAAGTGAAAACTCTCTAGCTAAGGAGTATCAAGTTGGAATGGGGTAGAGACAAGATCATGTAGGATTTAAGATGCTAAAAATAGGAAGTCATTTATCTTCAAGAAGCAGAAGAGCATCTTACAAGATGAATTAGCTGTGCCCTTCAAATCTGCTAACTCCATTTCACTCCCCAGAAGCATGGAGGGGCTCAGTGAGCTCATGATATCACATATTTCATTCAGGCAACAAATATTTATTGAAAGCTTACTGCATGCCAAGGAGTCCACAGCTACATTAAGGAACACTGACCCAGTCTCGGTCTTCAGAGTCTGCCGTCCATAGCAGCCAGCTGTTCCTTCAGCTATGCCACATACTAGGAAGTTAAATTGGAAAGCACACTGGGCCAAGGATCAAAGAAGGTGAGGTCAAGACTTGGCTTTGCTGCTGTCCTGGGGCCAGCGGGATGGCTCAGTGGTCTAAAGCGCCTGCTTGGGAAAGCCTAGGCGGCTTCAGGGACTGCGGTTCGATCCCCGGCACCACATGCTGCACCAGCCCTGCCCTGAGGGCAGGCTGAGCTGGCCATAAAAATGAGTGAATAAACAAACAAAGGTTCTGAAACAAGAAGTAAATAAATAAAATAAAAGAGAATATTAAAGGCTGGGTATAACAAAAAAAAAAAAAAAAAAAAAAAAAAAGACTTGGCTTTGCTGCTGTCCTTATACATGACCATTAGCAAATCCCATGGGTGTCCTCATGCCTTAGTAAAATGAAGACAGTTCACGAATTTATTTCCTACCTGTGTGCCTTGGAAGGCCAAGCTCAGAGCTTCTGAAAGACAAGCTAGAGGTCTGTGGTTCAGGGACCCAGTGGCTCCTCATACTTTCTCCTTTTCACAGCTTACCCCAGCCTTTCATTCTCACAGTGAGGAATCTCTGTGAGAAAAGTTCTTCCTGCGTAGTGTCCTCCTCCCGAGAGATGCTTTTGTAAAGAACCCTATGCTTCCCTGCTGAACATCACACCATCTCACAGCCTCATCTGACTTTTGATCCTCTACACTTATCCCTTGGCTCTGTATTTTTTCTCTCTCTCCTCACCCAATATAAGCTCATTGAGATAAGGTCGTTGGTAGGACCAACCACTTCTTTCCTCTCAGTGACTACGCTTCTATCTTTTTCTTGCATAAACATGATGCCTCCAGCTTAGCCGCCATGCTGGCAGTCTGTTCTGCCTGGGAAAAGATTTCACATCCGTTTGCTTGTTCGTTAGTATTCTACATTGCTCTCAGAATGGGTTGAAGATGATTTCATAGGAAGACATAAAATGTAACACCGCATAACATATTTATATAGTATCAAAAGATGGACTTACATTTTTAAAAGATAGATAGTCCAAACAGAGTAAGAAAAAAAAGAAAGAAAGAAAGAAAGCCTATTTCCCAGAGACAAATACTTTTAAATCCTTTGGCTATTTTAAAACTCTGGGTAATCACTTTTATGTGTCCAAGTGATGTGCTGATTTTGCTAATTCTTGATTTTTATATTTGATATCTATTGATTTCTGCCATTATAAACAAAAAGATAATGTTCACTGTCCCCTTGCTCCCAATATAGACATGTCACCATTTGGGGCCAATCAGCATGCACTTTTCTAATATGATAATTAGGTAAATATTCCTCCTTAATAGATCCTGCCGTTGGCTAACCATGAAGTAGCCGTCACTGCCAACAGAATGCTTCCTTTTGGGGATGAATCATCTTCTCCAGGTTTTTTTTCCCTTGCTGTTGTTGCCTCTGCTACCACTGCTGCCTCTGGGCCCATCTGCCCTGACAAGTTCCCACCACTGCACCCCTAGTCCCACACAAGATGTCAGAAGATCTAGCAAAGCAATTGGCAAGCTACAAAGCTCAACTCCAGCAGTTAGAAGCTGTGTTATCTGGAAGTGGAAAAAAAGAAGATTTGCTAAAATCTAAGGAAGATTTACAAGAAGTTATAGAACTATCCAAAGACATTCTGTCAACCCAGTCTTCAGAAACTTTTGCAAGTTCAGACAGTTTTGCTTCTCGTCAGACCACACGTGCCTGGAAAGCGGGAGACAAGGGTAGGGCAGTCTGGAGCAAAGACGACAGTGTTAGGAGGTGGAGACTGTGGAGACAGACGAAGGAAAGGGCATTGTGGCAATCAACTTGGCGGGCTAAGGTCATGCTGAAGAGATGCTGCTGTTGGACCTCAGCCTGTAGAGGAAGGAAGGACAGCAAAGGAGGACAGTGGCAGCAAACCCATGTCAAAAAAAAAACCAATGACTGCCCACCAGTATGAATATAAGAAGGAGAAAACTCTGTTTAGAAAAAAAAAAAAAAAAAAAGCACAAAAAATAAGAGAACTCGAATAGGAACAAGAAGATCAAAAGGTGAAGGGACTGCAGCTCAATGACAGAGTCTATTACTCTAAGAATCAGAAAGGCAAGGCAAAGGAGGATTTTTATGTTACCAGAGAATGTACTGGGCAAAGTTGGAGCAGGGCCTTATGAAACTGGTGACAAACCCAACACGTAGCCTGAGACACTTCTAAGTACAACGTCAGGTGTTTGATGCTTCAATAAGCAGAAAAACTGTTGGATTTCATCTCTGCAGCAATTTCCATTTATCTTTTTATCCTTATATTTTTCTAATGGCAAATTATTTGCTAGGTGACTGAAAAAATACCATTTTTGTCACTGACTTCCATAGAATGAAACTTGAAATCTCTTGAAGAATTGAAACTTGAAGAATTTGACCAACTGTTATTCTTTTAAGTTTTCCTTACTGCTACTGTAGTTCCCTCAGAGTTCATTGAATAAGGCAGATGTTTTAGAGAGAAGTTGCTTTAGTTGACACTTCCATGATGTGTTGATATTCTAACACCAGGCCTCCACTCACAGTGATAACTTGGAATTTGACACACAATTATTCATTAGAATATGAAGACAAACACAAGCCACCTGTCAGAGATCTTTTTGATTTGTTTTCAATTTTAAAACCTAGCTGTGGTCAAGACAGACCTAAAGAGAGGTTACTGCCAGGTGTGGTGGCGCATGCCTATAATCCCAGCACCTGGGAGGCTGAGGCAGGAGGATCAGTCTGAGTTCGAGACCAGCCTAGGCTACAAAAAGTGAGCTCAAGGCCAGCCTGAACCGCATAGCAAGATCCTGTCTCAAAAAGACAAAATTAATTAATTAATTAATTAAAATAAAGAGAGGTTATTGTATAATGGTAATGTTTGTTTTGAGATATTTCTTTCAGTAACTTGTTCCCTAAGTTAACTAGGCCATCTCTAAAGTTGACCTAGTTTTTATCTTTATTCATTCAGTTTAATGTAGAAAAACATGCTTAAGATGCACTACCTTTTTAATGTGTTTCTGTTTGGTGTTTTATGGATTTAGTTTTCTTTTCTCTGTTTGCTTTGTCCTTTAATATTTCACTTTAAGGTAGTGGTGCTATATTATTGGATGTGTAATGTTTATGTTAGAAAGCACAAAGATGATATATAGCCCTGTATCCAATGTAGATACTACTGTCATAAAAAAAGTTAAATTAATGAACAAGAATTATCATTAAAAATTTCTTATGTTTCTTGTACATTAATCTGACCATAATTTCCCTGCATATTATGTTCATGGAGCTGAGTTTTCAATTTTATTTAGCTAAATCATTGCCAGCAGTTGTTCTTATGAACATCACAATTATCTGAAGTTGAGTGTAAGCCAGATACGTGCATAAAAAGGGGTCTTCCTATTAATGAAAGATGATTTTTAGGACACATGCTAATTTCAGTTTTGTATGTTTGACTTTTATTAAATAAAGTGTTTTTAAAGTCTGAAAAAATATAAGAAACACCAAAGAGAACCAAAAAGTGCAAAAACAAAGGCTAGAAACTGAAATAGAGCTATAAATACAATTAAAATCCATAATCTCTTAGAAAACAAGTGTATTTTTCTAGGCTTGCAAACATACTGCCACTTAGGTTGCTCTCAAACTATCATGTATACAAAAATCCCCTGTAACCTTCTTAAAATGCAGATTCTCACACTGTAGGTGTGGTAGTGCCTGTGACTCAGAGTTTGGGTTTCAGACTGGCCTGCAGGTAACACTGATCGAGCTCATCTGTGGACTATGTTTTCCACAGCAAGGTCTTATTTGGCGGCTTCAGCATCTCTTTCTCTTGCCTTTCATACAGAGCGCCCTCTGCAGAGACACTCCTGTGGAAACCTCCTTCTAGTCCACCTCTTGCTCTGCACCGAGAGGCTGCGCGGCACCAGCCATAACCCCCTGCGCAGAGAGGAAGACCAAGCACTGCGTCTCTGTTTTGCAGATGGGAAGCATCTCACCAGGGACAGACTCACTCATAACTGAAGGGCAAGTGGCAGAATTTCGCAACAAATGAAGCAAGAAACTGCCTCAACTTCTGTCTGTTTGCAAACTGACTCAGAAGGCGGTGAAGCTGCTAGCGACGAGCTAAAGACCACGTTCAGCCTGAGCCTGACGGAAGTCCGAGTCAACAAAGGACAAAGCTCACTTCCTCTTCTTCTCCCTTGTCTGTTTCTTATCATTTCTCAAGGGAGGTCTTCCTCTGCTTCCATCCCACAGGGCTACCAGCAATCTGGAGACACAGGGTGGTGGACAAGCTACCGAGGAAGGCCTTCGCTTCCATACAATAGCTCTCCTCCATCATTAAAGAAATCGCCCTTAATATTCCCAGACAGTGACACTCACCATACAGAATAAAGTCCACTCATGTGCTGTAAATGTTTAATGACTGACTGACTTACAGCACTTTCCAGTTCCCATGGTATAGCGATTCCCACTCTGGCCAATACTGAGATATAAATGTGACTCCACTGAGCATGGAATCAGAAAGGCTTACTGAACCTTGGCTCTCATAAGCTGGCACAGCATGGTACCAGCACATCACAGGTGAGGATGCATGGTACCTCTGATGCCAGACAATTAAAGCTCTATATGCAGAAAAGATTCACAGCCATTTTATCAACCTTCTCATCAATTTTCTTTACTACCAAACTAAATTTAGCAATTGATAATATTCCCTTATTACAAAATATTTGGCAGAAATATTACTACTATGTCATTTAAGTCCCTGGCCTATAGACAGCCTTTAACACAGCTTTCCTGGTCATTGAATTATTACCTTGTGCCAAATAGAGTGCCCTTCCCAACAGTTTCTATGCATTGGTAGCTCTTTGAAAAAAAAAAAAAAAAAGAATTATCTACTGTCTATGCTGAAATTATTAAAATAACTGAAAATGTTTTTGTTTCCCTGTAGTTGTATATTTTATGGAATTTTCAGACATTGTAAAGGTGTGCTTAAAATAGATGCTTTCATGGGTTTAAATGTGCTACTTCAAGGAAACTTGAGGTGAAGCTTTTATATGAGAAAAAGATGGTCGAATGGCTCTTGCAGTTTTCTTAAAAACTAATAAGGTTATCAATTTCTATTTGTCTCAGTTACTTTTCTTCCAAAATACCCAACAACCAAAACAAAGGAAGGAAAGGTTTATTTAGCTCACAGTTTGTGGAGGTTTCAGTCCATACTCAGCTGGCTCCAAGGCAGAGTGGCACATGACAAAGGGCAGCCATTCATAGCAACAGAAAATAGGACAACAGCAAGGGCAAATGGGAGGAGCAGCGGCAACAACAGCAGAGAGCAAGTTGATCTTGCATTCTGGCTATCCACCCCAGGTTGGGAGCAGCACTTGCACCCATAATCCTAGCAGCACTCATAGCCATAATCCCAGCACTGGATCATGAATTCAGCACGAACCCTAGAAGTCCACCCCATGATGTACATGAGGCTTTGGGGAGACAACTAGACGCAAACCATAACACTATTCACTGTAAACTAGTTTGAACTTCAAGAAATACATATGCTTTGGCAGGTTCTAAGGGTTGTGGCACTTCAAGCATCCAGTCAAGCAACTAGTAGACTGCCAGTACAATCACAAATGATTCTCCTTCATGTATCACCATGACCCATAGCTTTGCTACACATACTAAGGAGATTCACGTGTCTTTCTGTAGAGCATGGATTGGTCTTGTGATTCTTTGCCCAATGCAGAGTGATAAAACAATATGTGCAGCTCAAGCCTAGTTCTCAAGATATAGTCTGAATATTCCCACTTTCCTATCAAGGTAAGTCATAAACAAAGGTGAACAGATTCCCAGGCAGCCACCTTGGAAACCAGAGGCCATCTGGTGTGAGTCCAAACTATCTCAGGTGATGCAATGCTCCAATAACACGACACCCCAGTCTACATGATCCAAGCTAGAACCTACCAATACCTGAACCAGGCCCGAACAGCTAGAGTGCAGCTTCTAGCCCTCAAGATCCTGATGACGATGTGAATCACTGAGCTTGCAGGGGCTAATCTGCTAAGGCTAAGTGATAAGATTACGCCCAAAAGACTCATTGGCCAAATGCAAGACGCAGGTCTTCTGTGGATGCCGCTGAAAGCAAGCCAACTGTAAAATGGCATTTTAAAGATAATGAGGAAAAAATAAAGATAATGAGGGAAATTTTACATGAAATGAGTACTGAGTGTTATGGAGAAATTACTGTCAGTTTTGTAAGATCCCATGTGCACATGTACACATATGTAAGTTTGTGATAGTTATATAGATACTCGCTGCAATATTTATGAGTCACATGGCTTCATGCTGAGAATTTGCTTTAAGATATTCCAGCCATGAGATAAGATGGTGAGAATGGGGACAGAAAGAGATGAAAGAAGCAAAATGTCACAGAGATGACCACGGTTAACCATGGGGCAGTTTTCTGGGCTATTCTTTCTGCTTTGAGGTATATTTGAAAATTTTCTTTTTTCTTTTTTTCTTTTTTCTTTCTTTCTTTCTTTCATTCCTTTTTTTTCTTTTTTTTTTTTTTTTTTTTTTTTTTTTTTTTTTTTTTTTTTTTTTTTTTTTTTTTTTTTTTTTTTTTTTTTTTTTTTTTTTTTTTTTTTTGTATTTTAGAGAATGGTCTACAGTGTGTTCAGAGTCTCACTACTAGATCCGACTCGTACTGATCTGACTATTTACAGCCGCCCAAGAGCTGGAATCACAGGTGCACGCCACCACACCCAGTCTCAATTGCCCTCTCAGTGTGCCCCAGGGGTGGGGCCACCACAGCAGGCCCAGGAATCAAACCCCTGGCCGCTGCCCCTGCTCGCAGATGCTTTAATCCACTGAGCTATTTGGCCGGCCCTGAAATTTTTCAAAAAAAGCTTTTAAAATTTATTTGGTCAGAGAAGTTCTCCAGCTCATTTCTGGGACTTTCCCAAGCACATGGGAAGGAGACAACCACTAAGTGGAAAGATCCAGCACATCATGCTTGGCCTGACTGCTCACTCAGGTAACCAGCAAATTCCACAGTTCTGCTGTGACAGCAGGAGGAAGTAAGTCTTGCATATAGATGCTAGATTCGCTAAGAAGTCCTGGTGAAAGTCAAACCAAATGAAACATGTTAGTTACAAACGCGTATCAGTTACAAATGCATTAGTTTACACATACAGTTTTCAAGATATATTTCAGCATATATATGCTTAAAAACATGTTTATGAAAATTACAGAATTAGCAAGGGAAGACCTGGGCACTTGCATACTCTGAATTCACATCCAGTATTTTTCCACTGCAACACACCACACTCTTGTTACATACAGAGTGGTCAAATGTTGTCCCTTAAACTCTTCTGGCTGCAGGTTTGAGAAATACAATCTGAATTTCCTAAAAGGGCTTGAACAACTAAACCTCTGCACCAACAAACTGCCCTTCAGCTCACACCTCTTATGGACAGCAGCAATGTTGGTCAGATGGCTGCAAGATCAAGCCTTGCAAGCTATGCAGACAGAAAGAAAAATGAAAGTTCCTTCCAACTTGAGCTATGTTCATGTTCCAGGTCTGGAAATAGGTTGTGAGCAGCAGCTGTGTTTTATAAGAACTCTTAGGCCAGGGCCAGCAAGATAGCTCAGCAAACCAAAGCACCTGCTTAGGCAGATGCAGGGGCTGGGGTTCTGATCCCTGTCCTGCCATGCCTTTCTTGACCCCCGAGATGTGCTGAGATGGCAATTGAGACTGGGCATGGTGGTGCACCCCTGTAATCCCAGCGCTTGAGAGGCTAAAAACAGGAGGATCACTACGAGTCCCATCTACATGGTGAGACAATGTAGACCCTGTATAAACACATTAAAAAAGAACTCCCAGGCCACACTGAAAAGGCCCTGCCACGTGTAGGCCAGCTGTGTGCACTAAGAGAAGAAATGGATTTTCATGCACACATTCAATTCCTCCCCTGAGCACGCTGCCTGGGAAGGCAGAATGGTGCATCCTGTAGCCCTGTGTTGTATGTTATGAGTCACTACTGAAAGAAACAACGAGAAGACCCGATGAATATAGCTTCAGAGGTCTCACTGAGGCCAGTCTCTCTCAAAGTGAGCCCAGAGCCCCAGAAGCATCTCACTTTTATTGAAGGCTAAAAACAGGCTAAGGAATGAGCACAACTACTTTAACAAATACAGACTACAAATCACTACCTCTTTCACCATATTCCTAACATTAGGTTCACACAAATGCTAACTGATAACACTTCGAGCAGGGGAGGAGACAACCAGGGACATCACAAGCAAAGGATCAAAGAACAGGGTGCCAAGACAAGTCGCCACCTGCAGCCGTAAATCCCAGCTTTCCGGGATTGAGAAGTAACAGATAGCAACCCTCCCTGGGCTCTGCTTATTGTTCCCTGCTTCTTGGGACATTAATTACGCTTTTGTCTCATCTCTATATTTCTATGCCCCTGGCCCAGGGTTCCACCATGGCATGAGGTCTCTGTTTCCTTTTGCCTGCTGGCTGTTCAGGCCCCCAGACTGTATGGACATGCAGCAGTGTGAGTGATAGAAATGCTGATCTTTCCTAAGCATCACAAGGCAGTCGTGTGTTGCTCAATGATGCAGACACTTCTAAGAACTGCATCAATATGCAATTTCATCATTGTGTGGGTGCCATGGAGTACCCACGTGAAGCTAATCAGTGGTCAGTTGCTTGTGGCCTCCTACCACACCCAGGAGATACTCTAAGCCCCAGTATGTGGGGTGCTGCTGACATAGCACACATACTTGTTTTGCTCTCCTTTAAGCAAAAGGAGACATTCCAAAATAATGATGGGCAGGTAACAGAGTACAGTAAGTACATAAACTAGTCCATAGCTGTTTATTATCAGGTATTAGTGACTGTACATTGCATGGGCTTCATTTTATACAATTGTAGTAGTAGGTTTATTTATACCTACATCACCCCACATTCTGTTATTAGTGGTGGTTATGTCACCAGATGATAGGAGCTTTACAGCTCTGTCATAATCCTGCAGAGTCACCATCACATGTTCAGCCCATTATTGACCCAGTTGTCCTCATTTGGCTCACGAACAATTTGTTGACACATTGTGATTTTCAGTGCAATCATCCAGGATAGAAATCACAAAGATGGTGTGCTAATTACTGACGTTTCATGTCCCCCCACCCGGAACGCTCAGCGTTGTGGGAAAGTCATGCATGCATGAAGACAGAGAAAAGAAGACAGACTGGAAGTGCAATGCTAGCTCTAAGTGCTTCAAGATTCCAGAAGAGCATAGGAGCCTGGCCCCAGAGCCAGAAAAGCTTCCCAGAAAAGCTTTCTCTTTCTCCTTCAGAAGTAGGGATCTTCAGGAAGAGTCATGCATGCAAAGTATACTTCTGAAAGAATGCACGCGCTTGAGGAAGAAAGTTAATGCTGATGAGGCAGAAAGGCTACCACATGATAAGCAATAAAGCTTGAGAAAGATGAAAGGTTAGAAGCGGAAACTCAGAAGCTCTTATCTATTAAGTTCAGTATCTTGAGTTGGCTTCCCATAAGAAATGGGGGCTTTTGCTTTAGAAAATTCAGCAAATGTGCTGCTGCTTGGGTTGTTGCATCATGTCGAAGGGTTTCTAATCTGATGAGGTACAGCAGGAGACTTGATACAAAGGCGTGAAGTCCAGAAAAGAGACTGACGAGAGACAGAGCAGCCTGATGAGAGAGACACAAAGGTAGAGTACCTGGAGTCTCCAGCTGGCTCTGTGGATGCCTAACCTCACCCATTGCCTCAAAAGAGACTTAAGTTGTGTCAGTCATATTTCCGCATGCCTAAGCCATAGGAGGAAAATTCCCAGAGAAAGGCCTGCAAGAAAATATTTTGAATCAGAGGATCTCAGAACATGACACAGAACTTGAATTGGAACAGCAAAAGTTGTGTGGCATAAACTTGGGTGGCTAGGTGATTTATATAGTAATTTCAACTAAAACTCAAAGTCAACAACGCTGATCTTTTAAAATCTTCTCATTCCTAGAGTTCAACACACATAAATGTTAAACATTTTTTAGAGGGTCTTGTTTTCTCTCTGGTCTGAAATCTTGATTAAAAACTGGAGGGTAGAAAAGCATACTGTCCTCTGTGTCATATTTTACTTTGTAAATCTTCAGTGTGAACTGAATCAGAAAACCAAGTATTACCATGAAGAACTGCTAGATGATATTACTCGGAAAGTGTGTAAGAGCTCCCTAGTGAACTTTTAAGAGTCCCAGCAGTTGTTTATTTTTTTAAAATATGGTCAGAGATTAAATATTTAGGGAACTAAAAATAAGAAAAGTGTCTAAGTGCACATTCATCTTTGGAAAATAGTAGAAAAAAAAGCTTGATGTCACCCCTTAGGCCAACTTAAAATGGAAGAAATAGCCCCCCCCCAAAAAAAAGAAACAAAAAAGGGAAAAAAGATAATTGGAAAGATACCAGAAAAAAAAAAATAATATGATATTAGAGAAGTAATTATGCTCACATTTGTTCTAAGTAGATAAAATTTTATATACTTTTAGTAAGAACAGGATACTTACACTACTACTTGATTTTAATTAGTTACCAATTTCAAGTAATCCATTTTTAAAAGATTATGGAAAAATTCTAGTGCTGGAAATTCCACGTTCCCTTGTCATGGCCCCTACCGTGCACCCCTCTCAAGAATGAGGGGAAGAGGGCATTTTTTTTTTTTTTCTTGCCAGCTTTAAAAAATGATCTGAAAACACTGGCTCACCCTAGTGGTGCTATTGGTCTGGGGAGCTACAGGGTAACTTGGGAAGCAGGGTGGTCCCGGGAAAGAGCTAGTTCTTCCCTGCCTGGGCACATGTGGTACCGCTGGCCCCATCACCTGCTGTCCATGAGCTACAGAGTGTATTTGTCCAGCTTTCCATTGTTGTACCAAGTACCTGAGACAGTGGATTTTGTAGGGCAAAGGCTTCTTTCGGCTCACAGTTTGGGAAAGCCTGGCCTACTGTTCCCATTGCCCTGGAACAGTAGTGGCATACCATGGAGGGACTGTGGGATGGCGGGGGACTGTTTGTCTTATGGTTTGTGTTATGGTGGTTTGCGTCTAGCTGTCCTCCAAAGCTTCATGCAGTCCTGAGGCAGGCTTCTAGAGTTTGTGATTGATTCAGGATCTAATGCTGGGATTATGGGTATAAGTGCAGTCTGTGGCACAGAGCCTGAATACAATGTGGGGAGGGGAGCGAGGCTTGCTAGCTGCCTGCAGTTGCTGCTCCTCCCTTTGCTCTTTGCTGTTTTCCATCACCATGAAGAGATGCCCTCTGCCATATGCTGTTCTGCCTTGGAGCCAGCTGAGTATGGTCTGAAACCTCCACTAATCCTAAGCTAAACAGACCTTTCCTTCCTTCATTTTGGGTGTCTGATATTTTGTCCCAGCAAAGGGAAAAAGGTAACTGAGACAGTCAGGAATCCAAAAAGGAAATTCCAACATCCTGCAATCTGTCCAGGGACACCCTACAAGCAGGTCCACACCCAGTGACCTCCAATTCCCACAAGCCCTGCCTTTTAAAAATTCCACTATTGTCCAACCTCACCACACTGAGGACCTTTAAACACAGACGTTTTCAGGTAAAATTTATAGCATAGAGCACATCACTGAGCCTCTCTATGCCCCTGAAATGCTCCATCACTGTAGCTTGTTTCTCTTAGCTCTTTGGTTTTGTGTGTATAAAGATTAAGTGACCCAGTGGAAGAATGTATATAGAAAGAATGAATTCTTTGATGTTGTGCTGGTCATACTATGATTTGTAACATCACAGAATTGGTAGAGAAATTGAGAGGGTGAAGTTGCAATAATATCTACCCCTGACTCTTTCGTAAGCCCCAGCATTGTGGTCATTCTCTTCCATGTGGTATGCCCGCTCAGTGTACAAGATAAACAGCATCAAAAGATTGTGTTAAGATTTCTTGTTCTTCTTCCAAAAATGACATTTTTCTCTTCTATGTAATACTAGCTTAAGATCTCCATTGCATAAGACACACAAACTTGCCGCTGAAATCTCTTCAGTTAAGTGAACCAACATTCTTGGTGTCCTGTCTACTGAAAGGCAAAAGTTTCTGGTAGTAAGAGTTTGTATTCAGGCAGGAACAGAATGCCTACTGGCATGCAAGAGGGTCACTATCAGCGCCGGCCTGATAGCTCAGCAGATTAAAGCATCGGCATAGGCAAGCACAGAGACCAGGGCTTGATTCCCAGTATATTGTGCCAGCACTGTCCCAAGGTGTGCTGAGATGGTGATGGAGACTGGGCATAGTGGTGTGTGCCCATAATCCCAGCACTTGGGAGGCTGAAAACAGGTGGATAATTCACTAGGAGCCAGATCTGTGTAGTAAGGCCCTGAAGACCCTGTACTAAATACAAAAAATTTTAAAAAGTGACTATAAGCTCCTCTGATCCTCAGTTTCTTTATCTTTAAAATGGCACAAGAGATGGGGAGGAATAATACTCAGTGTGCAGAACCAACATGAGTGTTCATGACCAGGCACAGATGCTCCCAGCAGGACCAAGTCACTGTGACTCCCAGGGTAACCCAGGGCAGCTTTCTGCTTCATTCTACCTCAGTTCAAACTTCCAGTGTAGAACAAATTTTTGTCTGCCTTCCAAATGGGAGAAATACACAGATATGAGAAAACAGTTTGTTGTTTTGGTCCATTTTTATAATGTGCATGTATTTCACTAGTATTCCACATAAAAAATGGAGTACAAGCAACCAAAATACATCCATGGAAGCCTGGAAATTAATGCAATGTGCTTTTTCAGTAAGATACATCTATTAGAAGTGCAATTCAGGAAAAAATTCAAGCAGTGTGTGTGTGTGTGTGTGTGTGTGTGTGTGTGTGTGTGTCTTATTGAGAATGGAACCCAGGGCCTTCATACTAAATGACACTCTTAGCTCTTTTTAAATTCTTTATTCTGAAGCAGATTTTTATTAGCTTTTAAGTTGCCCAGCCTAGACTCAAATTTGTAATCTTCCTGTCTCAAAGGCTGCCAGGCTGTCCTACAAAGCTCATCTACAGCGAGCAACTTTCTTCAGTGTGATCTGTGAAGTAAATATATTCTACAACTCACAAAATGTCAGTAATTACTTATTCTTCTTATAGAAGTACAATAACTACATAATATTCAGGGTCTTCTCTTTGAATCTAAGTTTGCATTTATTATATTCATTAGCTATGTAAATTAAGAGAGTTTAACAATTTGTTGATTGGTTTACAAGAAAACAAAACAGGGCATTAAATGAGAGTAAGAGACTAGGAAAAATGCCATAGGATTTACCAGCTACAATTTTATATATACTTAGATTTCTAAATGTCTGTGTAAACATGTGTAACTGCATTTATCACATTCTATAGGGATTTATTAGAATATCAATGATTGATGGAAAATACTGATTCCAAGTTAATTCTAAGATTTTTGATATTCAGAAAGACAGTAATGCTAAGTTCGAGTACCTATGTTATAGAGTAATAGTATCATGACGCTTCTCTTCTGGAGTGTTAAGAATGCAAGTTACAGACCAAAAATTAGAGAAAAAGAAGGGCTACAAGGACAGCCAATATTTTGGCCCTAGCCCTTCAAGGTCAGTGAGGACTCTGGACATAACAGAACCTGTATTGTAACATCCTATAGCTCAGTGGTTTCCCAAATTTTCTGTTCAAGATTATGGGACCATGGAGGAAAGGGATTGGTGATATACAGTGTGCCTAAGGAGAGTCACCTAGAGACAAAACATTCTGTCAGCTTTCACAGAGGGCAAACTGGTCAAGCAATGGCCATGACTCATCCAGACAGCTGACACTAATAACAGTTCTACAAAGCACTGTATATGGTTTCAAATAAAATCCTGAAGGGATTTGACTGACCTTGGGAGATACAAAAGTTACATGTTTTGTTATGCAGGTCTCGTTTTAACTTTCCCTTAACCACCTAGCAGAAAAGTTTAACCATGAGGCATAAGACGTAAAGCTGGATTAGTATGCTGAGTTCTAAAAGGCTTAAATCAACAGCTTACAACATTGCCAGTTCTATGGGACCTCAGAGGAAAGGGATGAATGAACTGTGGTGCGTCTAAGGAGAGTCACCCAGAGAAAAACATTCTCTCAGGCTTTCACAGAAAGCAAAATGGCCAAGCAATGGCCGTGACTTGTCCCAAAGGCTGACACTAACAACAGTTCTACAAAGTACTGCCTATGGTCCCAAACTTAATCCTGAGGGGATTTGACCC
>PVJA010034648.1:0-22408 GCA_004027025.1 Myocastor coypus | reverse complement strand
TTTTTTCCATTTAGGACAGGACAAACAGGGTCATCAGGGTCTCACTATGTACACAGATCAGACTCAAAATGATTCTCCTGTTTTCAGCCTCCCAAGAGCTGGGATTACAGGAGCTGCGCCACCAGATGCAGTCACAATCGCCACCTCAGCACTCCCTGGGGGCGGGGCCAGCATCGCACACTGGGAGATAGAACCCCGCAGCTGCGCTCTGCTGAAGCAGGGGCTTTAGTACGATGAGCTATCAGGCCGGCCCTAGAATGAATCACTCTTGCTAAAAGTTGCCATGTTCTGTTTTGATTTGTTTTCATTTTTGAGGCAGAGTATTGCTGTGCAGTTCAGGTTGGCCATGAGCTAGTTGTGGAGCCACGGTTGCCTCGAACTCCCGAAACTCTTTCTGCTACAGGCTGTGCCTGCAGGAGAGCCCAACCATTCCAGGCAGCAGCCAGGCAGGCACTCAAGCCCCTGAACTATCTCCCCAGCCCTAGGCAACAAGTTCTGGATTTACATAATCCTGCATATGTTAGAGGGGCCAAATATATCAACACATCTATGAGCTCCTAAACTTCAGAGTATCGGGAGAAAACTAAAGCTAGTTTTAACCTACATTACTGTTCATAAAAGCTACTTCTGCCATGAAATACCAGGTACAATGCAATATTAGCATCAAAATGTGTGGCTATGAAATAAATGCTATCGTAAGCCTGGAAAATTTTCATAACTCCAGTATAATATTTCATAAAATCGCTGTGCTTACTTTGTGGTGGCCTCAAGAGTTGAAGAAAATATATTTATGCATTGGATATTCTATGATGTTCATGTTAGAGATACTAATACTTTTCATTTTTCAAACTACGATTAATAGAGAAAAATGGACAAAGGACTACGAATGGAGATTGATGCAGGGTTCATTTTTAACTCAATAATTTATGAGGTATTCATTCAATTAAGTCCTGTAGGAAAGCCACAGAGCACTGACTGGCAGACAGAAGAGGGAAGATATTTATTCAATATTCTACAATTTGTGGTTGAATGTATTAACTCTGTGAAAAAGGCTGACAGACTGCTGTATGACCTCAGTGGAGTCAGAGAAGGACTGGGTTGAAGGAATTGTGGGGGCTCTGACAGGATGAGAAATGTGGTTTTGGCCTATGGGCAAGGTTTACTGAGTATGGTAGGAAACTTATCTGGAGGAAACAGAGGCCCTGACACAGGGCAGAGTGAGAGCTTCCGTCCTCCCTTCACCTGTAAGCGGGAGCTCCCCCTGGTTAGGGCCACACACACTGTCTCTTGCTGATCTAAGGGCCCAGTGCTCTGCTGATTCGCTCTGTAAATCTGGTGTATTGGTTCTGTCCCAACTCAGTTCCATGCAGTGACCACTTCCATTTCAATAATCCACCTATTGCCTGTTCTCCTGCTACTGATAAACCGCTCCTCTCAGTTAGTTTCTAACGGATTTCTCTCCTCCACTGGACTTCTCCAACTCAGAAGTCCTGGGCCCAACCCACCGACCTCATTTTGATCAGAACCTTTAAATATCATACTGAAGAAAAGCCTTTTTGGGTCATGTTTCTCAAACTGTACAGCTGATGTCGTTCTAACACGCTCACCTGTCAGCACCTGTGTTTTTCTTTTAAATATAGAACTTATAAGCTACATGATCTGCCATTCTTTTATGAACTGAGACACTGTGATTTTGCCTCCTGTCACTTGAAACTAAATAACTCTAGGTTAAAAAAAAACACAGTAAAAATACAGGAAAGATCATTTTAAGTACATTTTCAAGAGTCTTGAGCTCCAGCCACTTGTAGTTGTATTGTCATTGGGCATTTTCTGTATCCTAGACCATTATTGGCATGTTTAAGATGAGCACAGATCTATCGGGGGAAACAGCTAGAATAAAAGATAAGATAAAATACTTGAAGGGGATTTATGGCACACAGCACTGAAATGGACCAGTTTCCATAAAGTCAATCATAGTCATAGAGTTGGTGAAATTAGTGTGTGTTATTTTAGAATAAGTGCAATTTATCAGGTATAATTTTTCAGGAAAGAGTTCAGAAAGAATCCACTAAGATGTAATGTATTTTTCATTTACTTTAATGTTGAGAACTAGTGACAATAACCTCTAAGAGTTACTTTATTCACATTATTAATCAGTATGAAATTTCTAAAAGGCTAACACCATTATTTCAGTAGAAGAGAATCAGAGATTTTAATTATATAGTTTAGAAGTAGAATGATGACCAGTCAGGGGAAGGTTTACAGTGAGTAAAGCTCTTAAGGTCAAGGCTGGGCTCAAGGCCCAGATGTTCACTAAGCATCTGTGCATGCCACTCAGGTTCCTAGTGTGGTAAGTTTGAAAGAAGTGAAGATCAACTCTCTCTCCTGTGAACTTCTACTTTATACTCTACCTGAAGAGAAAACACAGAACAAGTCTAAGTCCTGAAAGAAACAGTTTTCATGTGGTGAGGAGGGAATCAGGTGTCATCAAGTGCACGTGAGAGAATAACATAGAATAAGGAGTTGCAGAAGTTAGCTGGGCATGGTGGTGAACACCTATAATCCCAGCACTTGGGAGGGTGAAGCAGGAGGATTGGTGTGAGTTCGAGACCAGCCTGGGCTACAAAAGTGAGCTCAAGGCCAGCCTGAACTGCATGGTGAGACCCTGTCTCAAAAAGACAAACAAAACAAAACAAAACAAAAAAAACCACCAGAAGTAAGCAGAAATCTGCTTCTCTGAGGCAGAGAATAGGAGCTATCAGGCAGAGCCAGCACCACGGCTCAGGACAGGCCATCTGTAGAGCACTCAGGGAATCATCAAGAAGACAGATCTGTCGACTGTCAACTAGGCAACCAGTGCTGCCACAAAGCAGTCCCAGGTGACATATGGAAATTCCCTGGAATAGTACACAGCAGTAGACATTTTGCCATTATCATCATTAACTATTATCCATGTACTTACATTGCCCAGGTGGCTTCTCTGAAGGTCTTAGAAAACTTCAAACCTGTGTTTACGTACTCACTTAAGAATCTATGATATTGTGATGCCAGGCATGCCTAGAGGCCTGACAGTTGTTAAAACTTTTCACTCTAAATATCTGCATAATTGTTTGAATTGGCTCCTCACTGATAAGTTTTCTAAGGGGTTTGACTTTAAAGTCATTAACTTTTTTTTTACATATTGTTTTTTGAAATATGCAAACTGTGGCAGGAACAAAGTAAGAACTTAAATATTTCTTAACTTCATGAGTCAAACCACTGTAATCTGAATGAAAAAGTTTACAATTTTGTAGAACTCTGTATCTGTAACTGTCTGTAACTGTACCTATTTCTATTTCTGTATCAATGTCTGTATCATCTATTTTAATTCTTTTTCATAAAATTCTGTTTGTCTCGCATGCTACTAAAATGAAAGTGAAAACAATTTGAGGACAGAACACTGTCATTTTGTCTTGCATGCACAGGCCCGTGGTACTGATATGCAGTAAGTGCTCGATACATCTTTGCATTGCAAAATGTGTCATTTATTAGCTGTATACTTTAAAGAGATTGATTACAAAAGAGCAAATTTTACTATTATTTTCAAGTCAACAATTAAAATAAACCTAATTTTCTGTTTTATACAAAATTAGATTTTTGTGTTTGAGACATGATCCTCCTATTTTAACATTGATAATTTGGTGTCCAAATATGCTGCTCTCTTTGGATTCTGAAAATATTTTGCCTTAGGAAAGTATAAAACAATAAAAAACAATGAGTTTTAATTGTTTATTGCAAGGTAGAGGAAAAAGGGATTTAGTAGTAAGTCCAGGCACATGATGTGAAGAAGACCAGGATAAATAATGGAAGGTCTTTTGATGGAAAATAGTGTCCTTACAGAAAATAAGACACTTGTAAGACTATACTTCTTAGGTCAGTGATATCTTAGCATCAAAATCACATGTCAAGTGCCTCAAGCTCATGCACAAAGCCAACCAATAAAACAAACTCTCTTTAGGAGCTATTTTCTCTTTTCCAGGTTCAAATTGGCAGAAAGATTTAAAGATTTGTTTGGGCTTCTATGCCAGAACATGTGCACACCTATGTGGCCCTTACCACTGACTGCCCATGTGGAATTAATTTAAAATAGAAAGCAAGCTCTGCCGCTGAATGCAAGAACATGTGACGAATGAGGGATCAGAAACAAAGTATTAGAACATGTTCGTTGATCCTATCCATGAAGTCTGTACTGGAAAAAGTACTAAGAAGAATCACTTCTGGATATCAAATGTTTTATTTTGTATTTTTATACTACTAAGTCCCGTTAATTTGAAGTTTATGTTTGATGAAGGAACATCTAAGAGTCAATACTCAGAATTTAGGCCTTGCACTTGAAGTACTGACAAGAGGAAAAACCGTTAATTTAACCCAAGTAAAGAAACAGGAAACAAATATAGTAAAAAGTGCATCTCAAAAAATATATCTGGCAGAGTGCAAGGATAACAGACTGACTGACAAGTAGGTTGACTAAATAGTTTATATGTATAGAATAGTGCAAAGAAGGTGAGAAGGATGTAGGAAATCCATCAATGTCTAGTGTTGTTACCAGTAAAAGAAAAGGTTAATGTAGAAGAATTCTAGGATAATTAATCACAATGTACAGATGGCATGTTAATAATTTTGTAGCCCAGTGACAGTATCATTTAAAGATTGTTTACAAAATAAATAGTAAAAAGAAAATTTGATGACAGCAGAAGATGTTTTATAGAGTAATGAAAACATTTAAAAGAAATGATTACCATATATTTTTTAATAAGACTTTCACAAATTTAGTACTTATGTATCATTTAAAACTATGCCTACATGGGCCAGGGAGATGGCTCAGAGGCATAAATGCCTCCCTGGCAAGTGCAAAGTCTTGAGTTCAATCCCTGGTACAAAAAAACCAAAAGTATGCCTAACTAGGAAGATGCAAAAAATATTTGTGCACAATCATCATAAGCCTAAAAAGATTAGAAAGTCTCTGCATTTAATGATTCTTTTATTTTTAATGTATTTTAGAATAAAACAAACTTGATATTTTTCTTAGAAATAAATTAGTCTTACAACATTCATTATGATGTATAACCTATAATTATTTTTCTTCCATCTGAATAAAATATAAATTATAATAAATATTGATCTTTAAGATACATACATTTTCAGGCTCAAATGATGACACAAACTATCAAATAATAATAAACACAACTACATCAATATTTTGTTATATGTAAAAATTTTTATATCACCCCTAAGAAATCAACTTATTTTTAAATAGAACATATATAACCCATAAGCAAATATCTGGCTGCTATATCTAATTATAAGCTACTGATGAAAAATAAAGAATATGGCCCAAACATTATTATGTGCTTTTACTGTATGCATTTATTGGGTATATTTGGGCACAGATGAAGAAAAATGTAATTAAACATCCTTATTATTCATTATTATTATTATTTTATGTATTTTTAAATTTATTTTGCAGAACCAGGGATTGAACTCGGGACCCTGCACTTACCAGGCAAGCACCTATTCTCCTGAGTTATCTCCCCATCCCCTAATTTAACATCCTTAAATCATTTCTAGCACAAGCAGTCTTTAATAATTTGCTAGAATTCAACAGTCTCCCAAAATTGTGCTAGGTTTTTGGCTACAGTTAGCTCTACTTCATTTGGAAAATCCTAACTTAGTAAACTCAAGACTATGTTGGTATTGTTGGTTAGGTAAGATTAAATCCAAGACAAAAATTATGAAGTAATGCCTAAGGTAAGACACAAAATTGTCTCACAAGAATCATATCTCTTAGCTTTTGAATAAGATTAAGTATATAAATATGATTTTTTTTTTTTAAAGAAGAGCAAAACATCTTCACAATGTTGGTTGTTCGTATCCAGGAGCAGGGAATATCTTTCCATTTTCTGAGATCTTCTAAGATCTCTTTTTTCAGAGTACTATAGTTTTCATTGAAAAGGTCTTTTACTTCCTTAGTTAGGTTGATTCCTAAGTATTTCATTTTCTTTGGTGCTATCATAAAAGGTACTGTTTCTCTAATTTCTCTCTCAGTGTGTTTTATGTCAACTTTCAAAAAAAGAGAAAGGGGGAAAAGGAAAAAAAAGTAATGTTGATTTAAAAGGGTTAATGTTTAATTGTTTGATCAATCTTATATACCTATATGCATTAACCTAAACTGATCTGATGATGAAAATATGTAATATAACCATTGTTAAATTTAAACAATAAAAATATTAAATTAAAAAAACAAAATATAAAAATAATGAAATTAAAAAAAAAAAAAGAAGAGCAAAACACAGTATAGCCAAAGACATTTCTACAATATGACTAACGTTCCTTGAAATTCATGAATATATATTGAACAAAATTATGTGGTAACAATTTCCTACATTAAAAACTTGCTTATTGGGACCTGGCGGGATGGCTCAGTGGTCTAAAGCGCCTGTTTGGGAAAGCTTGGGTGGCTTCAGGGACCACGGTTCGATCCCCGGCACCACATGCTGCGCCAGCCCTGCCCTCAGGGCAGGCTGAGCCGGCCATGAAAATGAATGAATAAACAAAAAAATGTTCTGAAACAAGAAAAAAATAAATAAAATAAATAATTCTAAAAAAAAAAAAAAAAAAAAAAAAAAAAAAAAAAAAAAAATTATAAAAAAAAAAAAAAAAAAAAAAAAAAAAAAAATAAAAAAAAAAAAAAAAAAAAAAAAAAAAACTTGCTTATAAACTTTTCAACCTCTCACTATCTTTAGGAAAAGTTTGTTAGCCTTTCAGATGAAAAGGTGTTATAGTAGAACAGGGGGTAATCGCCTTCCATAAGGTTGGAATCTTTCCCACCTTCTCACTGGACTGCAAAGAGAAGACACAAATGGGACCCAGAGTGGGCCCTGCAGTGGGTTAGGCTTAACCTCTCTCAACCAACAGAGCTATATCCCAAAGTAGGAATTCTAAAATTCAAAGTAAGAAATTCATTTTAACATGTGTTCTTCAGAAAACTCTAAACAGTCTTGAAAAAGAGTTTAAAAGGAAAGGAAGAATACTCAAAGGAACTAATAATGCTCAATAAAAATAAACCGCTACTTCTGTGATTTAAGGGTATAGCCACAAACCTTTTCACAGCACAGTATATGGAGTATTGAAAAAAGCCCAATTCGTTGTATTTATGAGTCGGATACTTCGTGAAAAATAAACAGTGAGTAGAAAAGTAATAAAATCAACATGAATACATTGATTTCCTGACTGTTTTTGTAACTTACAGAACATTTTTACATTTTTGTCAGGTTTAAATATTCCCAAGAATACTTTCATCAGCTTTTCTATAATGGCTTGACAATATCAAACTAAATTTTCAGGCAGAGAAATCATACTAATGAATATTCTTTTTCAACATGGGTTGGAGAAAAAATGTGGAAATATAAAAATATGTCTGTTATGGGAATAGAGCATTCTTATCTATTTGCTTACATTTTATTTTTAAGAGTGTTTACTATGCTTAGCTATATTTCATCAAACATCTTTACAAATTGTCCTTTTAGTGACAATGTATCTTATGTTTTCAAAACAAAAATAAAGATGGAGACATGACACACATATATTCAAGTATCCTTTGGCATGGAAATTCACTTTAAGTCAGTATGCACTATGATTGATGTGTTACAGTTGAAAATGTTCAGGAGTGCAAATAAAAGGTCACCAAAAGTTTGGTTATTTGTCCAGTTTTCCATTTGTCAGGACATCTGCTTTGTCGAATTAGTTGATCTATTCTTACATACCTACTTGGTGCAAACCTAGGTCTTCCTAACCTCTAATTAAAATTAAAGTAGGTAATGATGTGAATTTTTGCATGATGACATATGCAAAGTAAACATAAGGTATATCAAAAGAAGCAATGTGATTTTATTAGCAGAATATACAAGGGCACTTCAGTCCTACTATTGTGACAACAGCATACCTGAAAAAGAAACTATCCTGCAGAATGAGCACTACTTTGGTCAAGATAAGGCTCGAAAACTCCATCCTGCACTGCAGTCATCAAGGGAAACATTATTTGCCTGGTTTGCTTGGGGGATGTGCCTAACAAAGAAAAAGTCAGGCCCAGGGGAGGAAGAAGTCAGCTGCCAAAGTTGAGACTTGCAGCTTCCTCACTTACCTTCCACTGAGGAGGAAGCCCATAACCACTGCCAACAAAATGACGCCCACTGTCACTGACACAGCAACGATAGGGATCTGGCTTTGATCGCTGGATGCTGCGACTGCTGATGGGGAGACAGAAAGCAGAGCCAGTGGTTAACATGCTCACACGCATTCGAAAGAAGACTGGCTAATAGGAGTCAGTTCATAGCGACTCAAGCAAGTCAGTCATATTAGGTATTATTCTTCATAATATCTACTTCCTGAATTATATAATTGAAAAGGCATCTTTAGGAGGAAACATTTAATTTCCAAACAGAAATTTGAAAGCATCACTAAGTCACTGATTATTTCCTTGTCACAATAAAAATTTAATGTGTACTGCTTGCATAGCAGTCACCTAGGAGCCTGAGGTGTGTGAGATAAGGCAACACATCCTCACTGACTCCAAATGCCTGCAGCTAATGAGGAGGGTGTGAAGTGGATGGGGCCTAACATTTTTAGAGCTTGTACATTCCTGTTCTTTAAAAAGAAAAAAATCTGATTAACTCAGAGAACTTTTCTTTCCCCCCACAGATAAAGTCCAAAATATAGGGACTAAAATCCAAGAGATGTTAAACACAATATTACTGGTTAGAACATGCTTTAAAAGTAAAACATAATTACAAGTTCAATATAATCAGTATGTGTACCTTATAAATAGTATCACTTAGTGAAAATTCCCTATGGGTAAGTTTCAGCTTCCAGAAATTTGCAGTTATGATAATATTTGTTCAAATGAAGTTTTTTTGCGTGGATTTTGATAAAATACTTTATACTTTAAATATTCTACATTTTAAACTTTAACAATAGGGTTGCTATAAAGTTGATAATAACTTAAATACCTACATTATTACATAGATGCACCCAAATAAGCAAGAAAATTCTTCCTTCATGCCAATAACTGAAACATCTGGGCTGTGAAATGTAGAGAAAATCATCTCACTCTGGCTCTCAAGATGCCTTTGCAGGGTGCCTGGTGTGCTTCTTGTGTGAAGGTATAAAAACATTGATAATTTCAAAAAAAGCACAATTTCACCTCCATGATATAAAAGTTAAAGTCATGAAAACTAATAGCAAACACAACAGAACTTCTTTTTTGTTTGCTCTTTATTTTGTTTTTCCCACCACATACTAGATTTTGGCCCAAATATAGCTTTGGATTGGACAACATTTCCATTTCTAGTCTAATCATCTTGCCCTGGAAACCTTCCATCCTACACTGAGTAACTTTTTGATCACTTTCTTGGCCTGCGGTGCATGTCAATGTTCTGAACCAGTCTGGAGAATGCAGGGTCATCAGCGCGCAGGTCTGTGTTAAGCTCTCACGCACATTTTAAATCCATGTTGCTACTGTTTCCTCTGAAGGGGGGAGAGTTGTAATCTTATGGCTCCCTACTTTAGTTGCTCTCTTTTTTTCAAGCTGGGATCCATGATTAGAAATTTGATTTCAGGCACAACATAAATGGGACCAAAATCTGTCCCATGATCACTTCCAGCATTGCCCAGGTGTCACTGTCTTCCTCTGAGCTAAGATTGCTTGTGCCACTGCTCCTGTCAGTGATCCCCATCCAGCACTGACAATCACACTGGCCTGACCCTGCATCATGCAAGTTCAGCACCATCTGCAGTGTGCTGTCATGGCAGCTTGAGTGCCTTTGGTTCTTTCATTAATTTTCAAACAAAATCATTCTCATAATCAACCTTTCTCATTTTTGTAGCATATTAATTCATTTCCGATCTACATTTTAGAAATACTAAACTTTACAGCTGAGAGTGGTCAGCTTAGAACCCATGATTAACCGTAGCTGCATACCTTCCGTTTGCTTTTCCTAACTCCACTCAGAAACACTCTCTCTGCTCTTCCAACCCTTATGCTTTCAAGTCCTCCCTGCAGCAGCAAGGCTTCTAGCCCCTTCTAGGCTGTCTTTTTTTGTTTGTTTGCTTCTTTGCTTATTTGTTGTTGACTATGTACCTAAGAAGATCTCCCTGGGAAAAAATAAAATCTTATATCTATTTTTTTTTTTTTTGTCTTTTTGAGACAGGGTCTCACTATGCAGTTGAGGCTGGCCTTGAGCTCACTTTTGTAGCCCAGGCTGGTCTCGAACTCACACTGATCCTCCTGCCTCAGCCTCCCGAGTGCTGGGATTACAGGCATGCACCACCACGCCCGGCTGCAAAATCTTATATCTAAATTCACAAGCATTCAACATGAATTTGAAAAAAACTGCCCTGACTATATTAGACATAGGCCAAGGAAGTTGCTCCACCACTAAAAGAGTTGTTTCATTGACTTCCAAATGAAAAGAAATTGCCAGTGCTATTATCTTTTGGTAAAATTATAGATAATAAAAAACAAAGTAGCTAACATAATGTTTCAATTACTGGCAGTCTTAAGTAAATATTAGGTGTCATTTAGTTTTACTATGTCTTGCTTAATTTATTCTGTTTATGCAGTGTCAGTTTATTGACTCATGTTCTAAGAGAGAATGCTATTAAAAGTCATTCTACAACTTTTCTTTTTGCATTGAGTTTAATGTTTAATATTTATTAAATATAATAAATATTGCATTTATCTTGCAAAGGACTGCAATAAAAAACTTGACATCATTGAAGTTATATCCTATTCTTAACATTATTTTTTCTTGTTACCTGTGGTGTCAGAGGTAAGATCTTTTCACTCCTCTTCAAAGCGCTGATGTGTACCTCTGTCACCTCCACATTCTCTTTCCACATCTTCTGAGTGAACATGATGAACCCCCATTCCCAACACTCCCCACTTCTCTTCTCTTCTGCTATTGTCCTCTCTGAATTTATTTTTACCCTCAAAGTGAGAATTATAACTTTAATTCACAAGTATCAGCCGAAAGGTCAAATGTTTATAAACTCATTTGTCTCTTAAGCATCACTCTACATTAAAAGAAAAATAAGAGCCTGCTTCCTTTTCTATTTGGATTTGATTGATACATAAATATAAGCACATTTAATATTGACTCCTAGGCCACATATACTCTCCAGAGCATGGCAGAGAGCAGGTCAACAAATAATCATAGATCAAACCAATAAGCGAATTATGTCTGTCTCTGGTTTAACAATCACTGAATATTTCTTAGCCTCTACTTGTTCACTGTTTAACAAATATATTTTGTGGTTCTTTTGTTTTTATTCATACATCACTTTTTTCTGTCCATGACACACTTACCTGATTCAAATGTCTGTGGTCAAAATGCTAGAATACAGTCCATGGCATATTCAGGATTTTCTCTATACTTTATGGACTCATATTAAATACATAAAAATAGGACTTTGATTACTTTTCCATTACAAAAAAATTACCAGAATCTTAATATCTATGGAAATGATTCCCAAGTACCTTTATTCTGAACTAAATAACTAATTAGAAAATTATTTTTAGACTATGTTCTAAGTAACTTTGAAATAATGTCCTACACTTATTCATTGGAATGATGGGGTAGACAATATTAGTAATAGTGACTGGTTAAAGGTAGTATTCTTAACTATCACCACTACAAGTAAAAAATCTTTAGCAGAAAAAGTTAAGATATTATAATTGTTGTATTAGATCATATGGAGATTTTGTCAGGAAAATAATATGTCAAGAATTTAACTTTGATATGACAAAATTACAGAATTAAATGAATAAGATGATTTCATAACAAAAGCATACAAAATATTGACACACAAAATGCAAACACAAAGTCTCCAAAGTTGTGAAAAGTGTTAATTAGGTCTTTCTTCTTCTTTGGATCCCTGCCACCTCTGGGATAGGTGAGATGGCAGTCCTTGTGACTAAGTCACAAAGGGACCTTGAGTAGAAAGTTCTTTTGGGTAATAAGGCATGAATAAAATAAAATTATTATTCTAAAATTGTTTCTAAAATGAGTATCTTGTCCATTATAAATAAACAGAGTATATTCTTCTTGTCTGGTGCTACCCATGTAGATTGGTCCAAAGCCTGATATGTACAGTGATTGGTGCCAATACATTCATACTGAATTATATCCAGAAAGGACTGTACATAAAGATGAAAGAGTAATTAGAAATAATCAATACTTTCTCTAAAGTACAAATGTCTTCAAACCTTTACAAAAATAAGTATGCACACTGAAATAAAAATAAGATTTGACTCTAATAGGTAGGAGGTAGACTATCCCCAAAATATTACCTATTAGTAATAACAATAAATTCCACTTCTGTAGGAAAAAAAAAGTTTGGCAATAGTTATTTTCCTCTAGAGATTATGTAAGAAAAAATATTTAAAGAATTAAATGCTTTCAGGTGAGAAGGCACAAGCATAAAGAACAAATGAACTGTGGATTAATGTTCTTAGTGGTGTGACTGATGAATTTTTGGCATGCCCAAAACCTGACAATTAATAAAAAAGTAGAGGATAAGAACTGAAATCCAAAGAAAAAATGGTTGCTAAACAAGCCAGTATCCTAAACCTGAACAAAATTTATTATAAAATGAGAATTTATATTTGTATAGCACTCATGCTAGTTTTGATATTATAACTTTGCTCTTAGAGTTGGTAGAATACATAAGTAGTATACATACTAATACCTAAGTAGAATTAAGGGTGCTTAGGATGGCCAACTTCTGTAGTGTGTCTTTGTCAAAAATTCATTTCCACTGAGAGTATGAGAATACATAATTCATTGTCAATACTGAGAGAATCTTCTGACTAATTATACCAGTTTCATCAAATCTAATAGAGTATTTTTCTGAAAATTAAGCATTAGATATTTGAATTTTAATATCTTCATGTAGTCTTCAAGGATGGGATTTTCTTTTTAAACAAAAAAGTTTATCATTTTCCATAAGATACTGAATCTTATCTACCTAAGATTCAGTAGAGCAACACTTAGGAAACTGATTTTAAGTATAATTTTTATTTCTAGACAATTCAGTTAAAACTGCTGTATAAAGAATTATACTTTATTTTTTAAATGGCTCTAAATTTATTGAAATTTTAAGAGTTACTTTAATAATTTCAAAGATGACCTAACTACTATGCAAACATTTTGATTGCTCACTTAAAAAAAAAAAAAAAAAAAACAAAAAACAAAAAACAAAAACATGTAATGTATTTCCTTTATTTTAAACTCACTCATTCTTAGGCTGGGCATAGTAATACAGGCCTAGAATCCCAGAACTCAGGAGGCTGGAGTAGGAGGATCACTAATAGTTCACAGTGTCACAGTAAGACCCTCTCAAAACACCAAAATAAAGAAATAAAATCATCATTTGTTATGTAACTTGGCCTATTAGAGTATGTACACACACACATGCATGCATACATACTTTACATTTCACACCATTCTAGGTGTGATTTTTTCTTTAGCAAAACTTTAATAGATTCAGTCATTCCACCTCTTACCAAGCCAAGTTATAGAGTTCTTAGTTCTTAGAAATCTATTTTCAGTGTTTACTTTAGAAGAAGGAATTCTCCTCAATTTATTGGTATTAAAGATGAAAAGGTTCTATGCAATATGGGAATAAAGAGTACACAAAGGATATTTGGGAAGAACTTCCAAATCCTTGACTCAAAAATATTGCCACAGATTTAATTTTTTAAAGAAATCAGATTGTTGCCCAAGAACACCATTTTCTTGTCCAATTCAATGTGAAAAAAAGCTCGCTGTGGAATTTTTATAGACAGTCGAAAAGCCTAGTTCAATTAAACAAGTGAAAAGTAAATGGCAATAATTCAGTGATGTATGGTGCAGGGAAGCAAAGCCTTTACAAGCAAGGTGGGAACCTTTTGGAAGGATCCCAGCATGCAAGCACTCACAGTGGATCACAGAAGCCAGGAGAAGCCTGGCACTTAACTTGCCAGCCCTCTGCAGAACCTGGCAAAGGCTAGGCGAGTTCAGCGTTGCAGGAGGAGGCAGGGTGGGAAGCTCCCAGGGAGGCTATTGATCGCTGGTAACCACTGCACAGACAGGAACTGACAGTAATTAAAATGACTTACACACTGGGATGGTTTCAAACTCAAATCTTCGACTGAAGACACCGTAGCCTGCTGCTGTTCGTGCTCGAATTTGGAAGACGTACACTGAAGCTGGCTTCAAGCCCTCCGCTGTGATAGTGGTCTCTTTTGATTTGACAATAGTGTAGCTGGTCTCCTGGTCCTGGGTCACACAGACACAGGCAAGAGAAAGAATCCCCATATAAGTTATGAATTATAGTAGCATTAGATGTTGATAATACCTCTTATTCTTTCGGGTTAGGCTTCAGTGTTCTATCAACACTGAATCAGACTTTATTGATATTTAGAAATCAGAAGAAAAAACTGATACTTGCCCAAAAATCTTTAATTTTGATTTACTCAGTCTAACTAGGAAAAACTAAAGAAAAATGCAAACCTATAATGGTAATTTTTCTCTTCAAATTTCCTTCTGTGGGAGTGTGATTAAAAAAGTATGAGCAGAGAAAGAGTAGAAAGCAAATTACTGAGCCAAGGACATAGCTCAGTGGCAGAAGAGCCTGCCTGGCAAGCACAAAGTCATGGGTTTGAACTCCAGTACCAATAAATGAATGAATTAATTAATAAGTAAATAAGTAAAATTTTAAAAGGAAAGTAAATTTATAAGAAAGGAGTTTGGACACAGAAACAAGTAGGGCATTTTGTTCTCTGCAGTTGCCATAATGACTTTAGTATATAGATAGTGAAATCATGGATTATAAGGTAGCAAGCCCATCTTTACTTTGATAGTATGTTTTCTGATCTTATAATATGGAGTAGGAATTGTTGCCTGAATTTCCAAACAGAAATGTTACAATGAAACAACTAATGTATGTGAAAACGTCTAATGGACTAATATGTATGTTTTATTTTCATGATTATTTTTTCTCAGTGTATTTGACATATTCAAGTTCTAACCACCTTCTATTCTACCAACAATATAACCTAAATCATACAGCTTAAATTATTCTTCTTTTAAAATAATTCTCCACTCCCTATTTACTAAGTTCAAACATGTTATCTTAAAGTTGAGTGTATCCCAACCGCATTCCAAGTAAGAATGGTCTAATTTATAAGAGATGCCATATTCTGATTCATTCTGGACAAATGGCTGATTTGTAATTTTAATATACAGATTAACATGTCTAATCTTAAAGGAATTTAGGAAATTTTATGAATGTTTTATATAGGATTTAAAATAGGTAGTTATGTCCTACAAGCTTTACCATAAAATATCAATTTCTTCACCCAAAGAATATGCTGATCCTCTATCTAGCACTCTATTCCTCTTCTTTAGTCTATCACAGACGTTAAGAGAAAATAATCCACCAAGGTGTTCTTAAGAAATGCACACACATTATTCAAACAGTGCTTAAGTTTTCACTGAATAAACAAATGTTATTTACTATTTCTCAGAATTACTGAGAATGTGTAACATTATTTTCAGTAGTGCCCATTCCATTTTGACTACAACTACAGCAGTAAGAAATGAATATCTGTTCAATAATATTTCTATTTGTTTAAAGAAAATTCAATATGATGGAAAATTCTAGTCTGAAATAAAGTTAGATTCTTGAATACTTGATGTTAATAGGTTTATATAAAATACTAACATTTATAACATAAACTAGCATTTTTTTTAAAGAACCACAACAGTAACTGAAATAATGTTGGAGTTCTGGTCATTAACGATATGTATACGTGTAAATGTTGATTCAAAACTTAGGATCTTGGATATTTTTTCCTTTGAAAAGTTATGAAACTATCAAAATAACTGAGAGGAGGTGAGCTAGGAGTAGGACTCATCACACCTAGTCCAACCTCCACAGTGCAGTAGACCCCAGGCAAATGTGACTTATTGCTCTTTCCTCAGATCATGATAGTTTCCTCCAA
This sequence comes from Myocastor coypus, assembly GCA_004027025.1. Classification (NCBI taxonomy): domain Eukaryota; kingdom Metazoa; phylum Chordata; class Mammalia; order Rodentia; family Myocastoridae; genus Myocastor; species Myocastor coypus. Next base: position 6,327 of record PVJA010034648.1, on the reverse strand, counting down.
CAGTTGTAAATCCTAAGTATTGGAGATAAGGCGTGTTCATGATATAGAAATATTACAGACTGCTGCTTCTGCCAAGAGGGAAATCAGAGCACTGACCTAGGAGATAATGTGCGACTTAATATCATTTCCACAAAAGGGCAAGATTTGCTCTGACTCTAAGGATTCACGCCACTTCTCACTGATTACCCAAAATATAATTGTACAAAGCCTTGCTGCGTTACCTGAATAGCAGGTTATTAAAGAGAATTTTAAAAAGTATCTAACAACATAACTACTGAATACATATTGTAAATAGTCAAAGTATCTTCTAAAATATGTTTCTTTCCCATCCAATTTCTTACTGTCATTTTCTTACCATCTCAAGCCCTATGGGTACTGCTTCATGCTCACAGCCACCTGGCTGCCAAAGCCCTGTCAGGGCAGTGGCTTTTGCTCCTTCTTGGCCCCTACTGAGCAAATGAACTGCATTCCCCAGCTGCTTAGCAGGCACTGATGCTACAGAAGAGGGGAGGGCCCGGGTTAGAGCCAGCTGGCAGCCACGGCCAAGGGGCAGCTTCACTTCTCCCCGGCCTTTAATTAAGAGATGGCCAGAGGCCCATTCCCTTGCTGGCACAGGATGCCTGTGACCTCTATTACAGCGGAGCACTCAATGGCAGCGGTGCCAGCTGGCAAATGTATGAGCTCAGCAAGCTCTGCGACCGGGGTCTGGCTGGGAGATAGCCAGTAAGTGTGGCGTCATTCTGCATGTTCTAAGCAGCTCTGGAAGCCCACCATGGCCCATGCCTCCGTACGTGCTATAAAAGCTCATTATGCCCCCTAAAAAGTGTTTAAAAATCTGTCTGTATATTATATGGTAAAGTCTAATATTTTGTCTTGACAAAAAGCCCTGGGAATTAACATCTTCATTGTAAAACAGAAAAAACACTAATAATCTAATGTCTATCAAAATAATATATGACAAATATTTTGCTGCTTTGAAAACTTGACCATGCCAACCCACTGTTAATTTATTAAGGGAATTTATCAATACTTCTGTCCAAAAGTCATTTTTATTATTCTGTTATACAAATTACAGAAATTATTAATGTTATAATTAAACATAAGCAATTAAATATGGGACTAAATCATGTTGATATGAATGTATTTTAAAAAGAAATCAATCCATACAGAGAATCATTCCACAAAAGCACAGATACAATTTAGCAGAGGAAATGATAAGGAAAAGAATCTGCCAAGTGGTGCCATCTTTAGTAAGTGTTCTTATGGACACAGCAATTTAAAAAAATGTCCTTGTTCCCACTGAGCATTGTACAAATGTTGGGGAGAAGTACTAAAGTAATCTGAGTTACTAATAAGGAAACAAAAGAAAACAAGAATCTTTATTAATGACCAAAAATGCCACTCATTGTCCCAGTTTTTGATTAAGGAGAAAAAGAAATTATAGGCAAATAATTACTTCTCAAAGATTTAGTTTTCTGCTGTTAAACTTTACGTCAATTATGATATATACATATATGCAAATCATTTGAAGTATAAAGCTGTTTTTAAAATTCCATGCATTTTCATTTCTTTTAGCATCAAATTTAATCACAATGATAATTTGGATAAGTAGAATGTTTATAGTAGAATTTAACATTTGCTTACACACACACACACACACACACACACACACACACACATATATATATATATATATATATATATATATATATATATATATATATGATTTCTACATATTTTTACATTAGTGTGGAACAGTATAGGTTACCCAAACTGAAAGAATGTAAAGCTTAGCTTTCCAAATTATTCTTGCATTAATATGTGTTTACATTGTGCACCAACATAATTTGCATGTGGCTTTATTAGTCCAGGAATCAGCAGTATTAATGCTACCACCGTCTCTTCCATGGTATGGGCTCCACCTCTGTGGACAATGACTCTGCAGCAGAATGCCCATGGGAGTTTATCTCTGAGGAGTGTCTAAGGGCATTTTAGGGAACAACGTGGTCAACAAGATGTGTCATGTGACATATCTTGAAAATTACATTGCTTTGCTCCCTGACAATCTAATGGTTGTAGATAATGCTCCCATGAATTCATTCCTAGAAAGATAATGATCTCAACAGAAATAATAGATTGTTTATCATCTATTAATGAAATCCATTCATGATCATTAAGGTACTCGAAATCCAGAAATAAAATGTGTGCAGCTCTTCTGCTATTTCACACTTCATTGTATCTTTACAGTTAATAGCTGAGTTAATGAATATAAAAAGCCATTGTTTATAAAGTCTCTATAGCCTTATGAGAAATTAATATTTGATATATTTAACTAACTCCATCTATCTATCATCTATTCACCGACCTAATCACCCACCCATTCATCTATCCATCCATCCATCCATCCATACATACACCCATCCATCCATTCATCCATCTTGCCAGCTAGCTATGGTATCAATAATCTTAAACTTTTAAGTCATTTATATTAACAGGACATGAGCATTTTATGTGGTGATAGTTGGAAAATCCTCTTATTTCTCTTTTTTCCATGTCCAGCCTTCAGCAATTTTTAGGTAGTGTAATGCTTAAGTGGGCTGGCAAGCTGCTTTGACTGGGAGCTACCTGTGGACTAGTGAGACCCGTTTCTGGGTGTCAGTGCCTTGGAGGTCTGGTACTGGGGTCTGCACATTCCCTGTACCCCTTCATCTCTGGTGCTACTCTGTGTCTGGGCCACCATGAGCCACACAGGTTTGTTCTCCTGAGACCTTCTGCTCTGGCGTCAGCTAAACATAGACAGTCTCTGAAAATCTGAAAAAGTTTATTGCTCTTCATTTAACTTTTATCTTGTCAGAAATTGGCAGGCTGATTGATACAGGTTTAACAGCATGTTTATATTGTCCATATGCACTTTATACTTCCTGAAAAGAGAAGAAGTGATATTTTTCTAAATTTGGGTAACAAATTAGTAATCATGGCTCGGTTAGTTCCCTTTGGGCACCTGCTGGTCCGCATCATGTCTGTACGCTACTACTTCCTTGTCACCAACCTAGCTGTGTCATGGTTTCCAGCCCACCTCTTTTAGCCTGGAAGGGGCCCAACCAGCTTCTTTGTTAGTAGAAATGTGGTTTTCCTGAGGAGTATGTCATTCACATACAGACTGTAGAAATTCTCCAGCCAAGTTGGAGTAGAAAGACAATGCAGGGGCTCTACATTTCAGCCATGCTTTCTAGTTCAGATTTGAAGAAGCTCACCTGCCTTCCCTTCATGTGACTCCACTGCAAATAGTATACTCGATTGTGATTCAAAAAACAGAAAAGGGTGATTGCTACTTTTAGATTGCAATGACTACGATGGCAAAATATGCTGCAGTGAACCTAAAAGACAACTCACCCGGGAAATCAAGAAAATTGAAGTAATGAAGCAAGTATGTTTCTAATTTTCACTTCAGATTTTAAAATCACATTTGTAGAATTTTAAAATAGCATTTACATAGTTGCCGTGAGAACCTGAAAATGTGGGCCATGGGTAGGTGTCATCTAACTGCACTTCCTTAACAGCACAGATGCTGTGACAAGTTACTGGTCCACAACAAGTGAGGCTCACCTCACAGCACACAGCAGACATTGCTGAAGAAGAACAGCCTAGTACTGGTGACTTTTGTCCGCTGATGTTGTGAAAACTAGTGAAGCCGACGCTGCCTGCAGAGCGGGATCAGGAAGGGATGTGCGGAGCAAAGTGCTCACGGAGCTGCACTCCACCCTCAGGACTCCAGAACCAGCTACAATTGATTTGCACATAAAAGTGTAACCCACATTTGTACAAGCCAGATAACTTCAGTTACTAAAATGAAAAACAAATAAAACAAAGCTGTTTTATTCTTCTCATCTCACCTTTTCAAAATACTTGATTTCATACTCCAGGATGATTCCATTGGGGCGATCCGGCTCTTGCCAAGATAAAGAGATGCTGTTTTTTGCAATCTTCCCCTTTTTCACATTGGTGACTGGAGAAGGAGCTATAAAATAACACAAATAAAGAGAAGCCTGATGAATGAGCCCCTGAAATCACAGCTTATTCAGCATATTACCTGTGTTGTTATTTTTAGGATATGTTATAATAAAAACAACAATTAAATTTTATTTTAATTCAATGATTCTATTTTAGTTATAGATTAAGAACTGTAACATAAATTAGTTAACCATCTTGAGATATTCTATAAATCTATGTTAACAAAATTTTAGGTGTTCATTCACTCTATCAAATACAAAAATGTATTTTATTATTGTCATTTAAAAAGACATTTTTGATGGCATCCTGTTTCTATGAACTCTGTGATGTGTCCCTTAATGGTAATAGATGCCTTATTATCCCTATTGGGACATTTCTACAACATTGTGGCTCTTTATTACATTTATTACCTTTAAAACTGAATTTAATATCACTAATACACATATATATTATATATAGTCATTTCCCCTTAACATATGTGGCTAAATATGTGAATTTCTTGAAATAGAAGAAAAGTTTTCCTTGATTTTAATTTCCCAAAGTTATTTTACTAGAGGTCAGTTATTTATGGTCCTTAGCACCATCAGCTGTAAAATCTATTAGATGATTACTTTGAAGTGAAAATTATATTGGGGCTTGTATATTGACAAAACATCTAGATGTTGAATCAGCATCTATTTTTATTGGTGGCTGAGACTTGTATAAACTCAGTGGGTTTAATAATATAAAGAGTTGGCTAGTAGTTTTCCTAATGTAATGACCAGTTTTCTTGGAGACTTTGGATTTTATAAAACATGTAGGAAAGAATGACATGACGAGTCGTTGGCATGTATGTGTACCTATGTGTGGCATTGCTTAATGTCATGGCTAGGGTTGAGATCAAGTGTCCTGAAAGGACACACTGCACTCTGTGTGTGTGTGTGTGTGTGTGTGTGTGTGTGTGTGTGTGAACTTTTGGAAGGTGACTAGATTGCGGGAGTGCCATACTCACCAGACAACAGTGACATGAAGAACATCCGCTCATCTTCTGTGTACACATAACCTATTTTTTAATTACTTTGAGCATTGCAGAAACCACAGGTGCAGAACCTGCTCATATGGAGTGAAGATCACCAGTGCTCAAGTTGTGTGCACGGACAGGGAGGCAGACACAGACAGATGGACAGCTAGTTTTTCATAGAAAAGGTATCAGCCACAATGAGTGGTGGACAGTCAGAAGCACAGCTTTATCTAAGTGGCAGTAGATGCCTGGCAGGCTTAAAATGGAACTCTTTTGATTGCTAGCATTGCCCAGGCAAAGTCCTGGGGCTTGCCAACCCTACCTCGTGCTACTATTGCCCAGCTGGCCATGTTTAATATTCCTATCACTTCACAAATGCAATCAAACTACTGACAGCACATGGAAACAAGGACTTTACATCAGACTTGAGAGCAGTATGCTCCCACAGAGGCTGCTTTAAAGCCCAAGTGAGTTCCTGTCTGCGTGCTCCTCATAGCCCTGGAGTGCCTCCACCTCAGCTCAAGTGTGGACCCAGACCTGTGGGCAGGTGGGGCTGCTGCTGTCTGGCCCCTGGGTCCTGCCATCCCCACCTGCTGCTACTGCGCCTTTCGTCGTCTGCACTCCAGTCACACTCCTACCCAAGGCTCGGCTCGCAGCCCTGCACTGACAAGTGCTGCCCAAGCTCCAGGGCACTCCCCTCACCCCTAGGTGTGGGCGCGATGGTCTCGGTGCCCACTCTGCCTACCTGAGGAATCATCTCACCCCCTCCTCTCTCCCCTCCAAGGTCCTTGTGCTCCTTAGGGACCTTCCTTTTCCCTACAGCTCCCTCACCTCACCATCTGACACAACAGAGATTTTCATAGCTTGGCTTTTCTCAATCCTTTCTGGTATAATACAGGAGACATTTCCATTCCCACTGCTGAATGTTCTGTCTCTGTACAGTGCCCGGGACGGGGTGAGGGCCGATGAGCATTTGTAGAGTTAATGACTGATGGCAGCAATAAGTCCACTTTGCACTTTTATTTTATTTTTTAAATTTTTGATCAGTGACAACAAACTCAAAAGAGAAACTCATGGTGAAGAATATCTTTCCATAAAATTTCCCCACAATGAATATACTCATAATATCCTGCAAATATGACTAATAAAAATTAGTAAAATTTAAGTACATAAAGATAGACATAATCTATTGGATGTCAATAGATGTTAACCTGATGTTTTATAAATCCATTAAAGAATAATCATATACCGGTACTCCGACTTGTATTTTTTACTATTTGAAAGAAGAGCATGGTGATAGCTGTGCACAGTGGGTG
>PVJA010034647.1:0-22375 GCA_004027025.1 Myocastor coypus | reverse complement strand
AAGATCAGCTTTTTTTTTTTTTTTTTTTTTTTTGTGGGACCCGGGTTCAAACTTATGACCTTGCACTTGCCAGGCAGACATTTGTGCCACAGAGCTATCTCCCTGGCCCCAAGACCAGCTTTTAAGGTGCTTTGTCCACATAAGCTGAGCCCTCTCTCTCCAACGGCAGGCTTCCAAATCACAGCTCTGAGCATCCCTTCTAGGTGGAGCCACCTCTGTGCGCAGTCCTTCCCTTTTGGTTGCACTAAGCTTAAGATAGTAGTGGAAAGCACCTGGGCTCACCACTTCATACAGTATTTGACAATCAAAGAATTTATCATATACAGGGCTGCTTGTTATTTTCTATTTGATGAATGAAGCTGACTTGTTTCTACCTCACATGATATCGAGTCCTTAGAGTCCAACCAGCATCTGGATCTGAAGTTGTGTTACACTATCAAAAGTGCATTAGTGGGCTGAGGAGACAGCTTGGCAGTCTAAGCACCTACCTAGCAAGTGCAAGGACTTGGAATCGATCCTCGATACCACATGCTATGCTGGCCTCCTGCACTGAGCCAGCCACCAAAACCAGGTATAGTGGCGCATGCCTATAATACCAGTGCTGAGAATGCCAAGACAAGAGGATCACTACAAGCCTGAGCTACATGGCAAGACCTTGTACCAAACAAACAAAAATAAAAATGCACTAAGACATCAGCAACATCTCCAGGGCACTGGACAGAAGATCAGATCTACAGGTCTGCTGCCATCTGTAGATGGATGACCCCAAGGCCTTCTGCAGTTATAGATGGAGCTTTTTCATGGGTAGCTGAATCAAGAGTATATCTGATTCCCAGTGCGATGCTAAGATTAAGGCTGTGAATGCCCCACCCACACTAAGGTGGAAGCCTACTTGTAGCTTCTGCATCTTCTGCTGCCATGAACAGCTGCCCCTCTGCTATATGTCACCCAGCCTTGGCATCAGCTGGGTATGGCCTGAAACTATTATTGTTGTGCCAAAATTGTTTAGTTAATTGAGTCTCCCATGCAAGCCGGATGTAGAGGCAAGCTAATTTATTGGGGGTGGAGGCTGGGGATGGGCATCCAGTACATTATTTGTCTCTAACCCCAAAGAGCAGGAGGGAAGAATAATTATATGGTTCTAGTTCTGAGTCTAGCAGGGTAGAGCTGATAGGATTTACTGTAGCTACAGAAATAGTACACGGCATGGGCTTAGCTTGGGACAAAGGAACAAAGGTGCTCAATGTTTTATATAGGAAACAAGCAGTCTTATGACAAAGCATGGGGTGGTATCAAGTTAGGTGACTATGACAACAAGTACAAGAAGCAAACTTAAGAAAGCAGAAACCTAGCTTTAAAATGCAACTAAAGCACAGAACGCCGTTGGTTTAATTTGCTTTGCCATGTCAAGACAAATGGAGAGCTAAATAAACCTTCCCGCCTTTAAGCTCAGGGATTAGTTATATTGTCTCAGCAATGACGAAAGTGACTAAGACAAGGGTCCATGTAGGTACTGATCCAGAGTCTCAGGGAAAACACCAGAAGTCTGTATGAGGACAACCTCGGCTTCTCTTTTACACGTACAATGCAGCAACACCCTGGACAACACGGCTGCTACACGTGGACAGGACACCAAATCTGGGTGACTGAGCGCATCTCATTTTTCATGAAAAGATCTACAGCATGGAAACACACAATAGCAGAGTAAAGAGGCCTTTATCAAAAAGACCCCACACTATCTCATACAAATTTCTAAACTCCTATGACATTTTTTGAACAACCTGTTTTGAAACTATTTCATTTCTATTTTATCATTTTTCCTCATTCAAATGATTAAAACAACTAAAAGTTTTTTAAAATTTCTAAAATCATTTAGAGGAAATTCCACATTTTCATTCTGAGTCATCATCAAGTGGCCCCTAACAAGCAGACTTAGAGCTCTCATGATCAGACAAAGGAGCAGTGTCTGGGACTTAGTACGGACTCTGGAGCCACACCATCTGCCTTCGCATCCTGGGCAGGTTCCTGTACATGTGACACTGAGCAGACTCTTTCAACTATCTACAATGAGAGGTAAACTGAACTGGGTTGTTTTAAAAACTAAATGATTTAACATAAGGAAGAGTTTGTACATCAAACAAGCGCTAAGTACTGGAGGAAGAGGTAAGATGAACTTGATGGAGTGGGCAAAGGAAAAGGAGGGGAGGAAGAGGCAAAGCGGAAATGGGGTGGGTCAGGAAGCAGGAGGAGGAAGCACTGTACGATTGATATATAAAGGGAATCACACATGTATTTCTAAGGTTTCTAGTAGTAACAGTAAAAAAGCAAAAGAAATAAATGAAAATAATTTACTGGCATAATATTGTAGGTGTGAAAGAGGTATGAGAGAGGTATCCTGAAGGCACTGCGGGTGTGGCACTTTGCCATAGGAACCTCAGAAAAAATTAATGATAGCCAATAAACTAAAATGTTACCAGGTTAGCACATTGTCAGTATAAAGTGAAGTGATCCACAGCTTCACCTCCTTTTAGTCTTAAACATCTCATGTGCATCTTATACTACAGCATTTCGATGTTTTGAGCACCTTGGAAGCATTCAGTAGCAATTTATGCATGACCTGTGCCTCACAGATTGACAGCGACACTACACAATGTCATGAAGCTCAGACCACAGTTTCCATCATGAAGGATTTATCGTGTCAATCGTGTGTGTGTGTGTGTGTGTGTGTGTGTGTCTGTGTGTCTGTGTGTCTGTGTGTGTGTCTGTGTGTGTGCTTGTGGTACCAAAGATAGAACGCAGGATCTTCTCACTGAGCTACATGCACAGCCTCTTTTTTAAGGGGTCAGGGGGACAGAGGAAGAATATACTCTCTTTCTTTCTTTCTTTCTTTCTTTCTTTTTCTTTCTTATTTTCTACTTGAGTAATAATTTTTATGCATTCATCACTAGTCAATAGATAACCCTCTACTGTTTCCTCAGATTAAGAAATTCTTAGGGGCTGGCAAGATAGCCCAGTGGATTAAGTGCCTGCCTAGGCAAGTGCAGGGACCTAGGATGGATCCCTGGCATCACATGCCCTCCGGCCCCGCCCCATGTGCTGAGCCATTCATGGAAACTGGACATGGTGCTGCATGCCTGTAATCCCAGCACTGGGGAGACTGAAAACAAGAGGACCACTATTAGTGCAAGCTGCATAGTAAGACCTTGTACCAAATACATTAAAAAAAAAAAAAAAAAGGCATTCTTAAACTTCACCAAAGAGAAAATCAACATGCCTCTCTAAGGTTGGTAACTTCATTTCTCCTCTACCCCTCTTCCTTCCTGGTTGCTCAGTTGCACTGCCTTCTGGTTATCACACCCAGGACTCCTGTCTCTGTTCGCCACTTCAAATCACCAAGTTCCATGGACGCTATTTGCTGGCAGCTGACAACACTGATACCACACAACCATCATTCTGAGAACTCCTGCGTCTGTCAATTCTGCAGCGCCACGCTGCTAGGTGCCCCCTTATCTCTCCAGCCATTCCCTCTCACTCTCGTTGTGTGTTACACTTCTTGCACGTTTTCCTGCACCAGATATGGGCTGTGCTTCTTATCTTCAGGCTCCAGTTTCCGCCCTGTGCCAACACCTTCCTCCCTCTTTGCCTTTGTGACTTCATCAAAACCACTGTTTCCTAAAGATGCCAAATCAAATTCAAACCTAAGTACTCATCTTTAAAACAAAAGTTAGTAAACATAAGTACAGAGACTTACATTCTTTGAAATTTATCAAGGACCAAATTATACAATGATGCACTCCCAAATTATCCCATGATTAATACTTTGAAATTACCAAAGCATTACATACACCAAATATGTCCTCTTGGATATGTTGTACATGATATCAATACATGGCTAGTCCTCCTGTTACCATGCCTACCGTGTTTGTGCATGGCACTGCCACTGTCCCAGCTATACAAGCCATTAATGTACAGTTAATACTTTTGCACTTAAAATTTTCCCCACGAATTTATTTCCTACAATTTAGTCTCTCTAAACTATCTCTAGAGTTAGCCTGGTTTTAATCCTCATCTTCACTCAACCAGCTCTTCCTCACTGCAACCAAGCCCCTAGTCCACCCAAATTCACATCCGGACTCTCCAAGGGACCCCCACAGCCTTTAGTATGTCTCCTTACAAAAACATTTGATCTTGATCCATACCTAGCCTTATATCTACAACTTGCAGGTAATCATAGATAAACTAAAAAGGATACCATGCCTTGGAGTGAAAACACTGATATTTTATAATTCAAATAAAATGTAAATACAAGGGCCAGCCAAATAGCTTAGTGAATTAAAGTTCCCACAAGCATGTGCAGGGGCCCATGACTTGATCCTCAGGTCTGCCATACTGGCCCTGCCCCCAGGGCACGCTGAGATGGCAATTAAGGCTAGGCATGCATGTGCCTGTAATCCTGGCTCTTGGGAGGCTGTAAACAGGAGCATCACTATGAGTCTGATGTAGAAGTGAGACCCTGAACAGCCTATAAACCCTGCCCTAAGATACAAAAACAAAAAAACAACAAAAAAAACAAACTATATATATATATATATATATATATATATATATATATATATATATATACACACAATATATATACAATGCTAAGTCACTACTTAGAAAAACACTGGCCACTGCTCTAATCAGCAGTCAGTACTTGCAGGCTGACCACTGTAGGTATGCTTTACAGCTCTTGACAAAAGACAAGGGGAAAAGGGAGTGTAAGAACTCAACTACTCAACACAGGAACTCCTGAACATAATGAATAACGTATGTATGTTTAAATCTTTGCCATTCTTTTTACTTTGGAATTAATAGATCTTATACTCATTTCAGTATTTGCAAAATAAGGCCCTCTTTGAGAACTGCAATGAAAATTAACTGCAATGATACATGACAAGAATTTGGAAAAATGCCTGAATATTATGTCTTTTTTATATAGGAAAATGAATACTGGTGCCAGAGATCTGTGCTACCATCGCCTTCAGCCCAAAAGTCACTCACTCTCACTCTCTCTCTCTCTCTCTCTCTCTCTCTGATTTTTACTTCATAATAGTTTAGGCGGCAATAAAAACAGTGAGAGAGTAGTGTGTGGTGGCACACACCTGTGATCCCAGCTCTTGAGAGGCTGACGCAGGAGGATCGGTGCAAGTTCAAGACCAGCCTGGGATATGAAAGTGAGCTCATAGCCAGCCTCAAAAAGACTGAAGAAGATAAAAAAAAAAAAAAAAAAAAAAAAAAAAAAAAAAAAAAAAAAAAAAGACCAGAGTGAGGCAGAAGAGTTTGCAGGACACCAACTGATTCAGTCCAAGCCAGGTCTTACAATGGCAGGCATTTAGGACAACAACCACACGTCCTGCTACCAACACCAAATTCCAGATCCAAGATGACCAGCATTTGTCTCGATGACCTAAGTTAATCTCCACTGGGCTTCTGGTTGGCAATGCCAGTGGTATCTTAGGAAATGCACCTCAAACATTAAAACTGATATAACAAACAAAATAAACTTGATTTTTGTGTTGTTGTTGCTGAGTTCTTTCTTTCTTTCTTTCTTTCTTTCTTTCTTTCTTTCTTTCTTTCTTTCTTTCTTTTCTTTTCTTTTCTTTCCTTCCTAATTAGGACATGCTTGCCATACATAATGATCACATTTACTGTGGGAAGTTAATATATGCACAAAATACATCTTAATTCTCATATTTATCTCCTAATTCTCCCATATCTCCCTGTTTAAACTCCTTCCTATCTGCAAAAGTTCTACTTTCATCAGTTTATCCTTTTTTCCATCACCTTTATGTCTCCTGTCTCTTCTTTCCATCTCTACTTCTCCCACTGCTTTGAAAAAAAATCATTACTTCCCTTTTTTCTATTCACATTCTTTTACTGGGAGAGGAGGCAGAGGCAGGGGCAGGGGCAGGAAGGAAGGAAGGAAGGAAGGAAGGAAGGAAGGCAAGCAGACACAGACAGACAGACAGACAGACAGACAGACAGACAGAAAAAAAGTTCTCATATAAGAGAATCCATGTGATATTTAAGCATATATATAGATATATAGATATCATTTTATTTCACTTAATATTGTGGTCTCAAATCATGAATGCCTGCAGCTTTATCTTTTTTATGACAGGGTAGTACTCCATTGTAGATAAATACCAAGATCTCTTTATCCATTCTTCTGTTAATGGTCATGCCGGCCATTTCCAAGCCTTCGTTTGTTTTTATACACTGTGCTGCTATCAACAGGGGCATTGTGCATGTAGCACTTTGATATGATAACTGTAGCTCTGGGTGAGATGAAATTTCTATTTTTTATCTTTTTCTACCTCCTTTCTTTTCTCATCTTAGCAGGGGGATATTTGGTTGTTCTATTATTTTTTAAATCTGCATCCGTACACCGTGGCCTTTGTTATTCTTTTTTTCTCTTTCTCTTAGCTATTTCTGATAGCATTTTAGGTTTTTGAACCACTTGTTACACTGTCCACTGTCTGATTCCTTTCATCCTGCATCTTGCCTAAGTGCAGTTGGCATAACAAGTCTCACTGTTCCCTGAAAATTTTCTTCCTCTCTATAGCACTTACTAAAAGTTACACAGTCACACTTAAAATGTAAATCTTTGCCCCTATCGTGGAATTATCCCTGACCTCGACAGGAAAAGAGATATCTGAACATGGACCTGGATAATATTAACATACTCTCGGAGAGAAATAATGCTGTTTGTTACCTTCTAATTCAATTTGGCAAACGTTTCTCAACTTCCGATGTTCTCCTTCATTATCTTATTCACAAAAGTAAGTAAGGGGGTTCCTTGTGAACCCTATGCTGTCCTGCTTAGTTACCTACACAAATCTCATTTTTTTCTACATGTCCACGGTGTAATTCTGTAATTTATACTGTGGTCTACAACTACTTGAATAATTCACTCCATTCATTTTAATTAATGAAGAAGTCATTGGTAAAACACATATTTACTAATTGCAAAAGAAATACTTTATAACATTTTACAGCTAAACACTTCACTGTGAAACATAGGTAGCACACAGAGGAAGATCGCCTCAGCACCATCTACAAATTATGTGCATTTTATATTGCATACATGTTTATAGAATACCACTGTATGTTTATTGTAATGCCAGACCACAATCTTCATCACTGGATGGAAATTATATATATGTCCACATGTATGTATATGTATAGATTTTATACATTACATCTATATATTGAATTTGACATTTTCATCATGCTAAAAGATGTAACAACAGCCATAACTCTGCTGTAATCAGAAAGGTAAAGTCTGGAAATAGTGCTACCATTCAATTCAAACTATAAGACAATAAAATGCAAATGTATTTATATGCTAAAAAGATTAAAAAATGATCAGTTTCAATATGTTATACACTTTAAATCCCAAATTTTGCTAGCAAAAACTACAAAATTTCTAATATAGCTAAATATACACAAATGCTAAGTTGTAACAACAAAAAAGGAATAAGCAATAAGAATATGAAATTATAATGAAGAAAACTATGAAAGTACTGATAAAGGCAGACTCCTATAAATGTAGAGATATCATGTTTCTTGAATAGAAAGAGTCTGTATTGTAAAGATGTCAGATTCCTGCCTAAATGAAATCTATAAATTTAATGAAGTCCTAAGGAGTAGAAAATACAAAATTGACAATATAATTCTAAACTTTAGCTGAAAATATAAACTTCTGAATGCCTGGCACCAGTATATCATTGGAGGTAAAAAAAAAAAGGAAGTTCAAGATAGAAATCTATAAGTGGCATCATCTTCTGAATTATTTTCTTGGAAAAGCATAAAGCTGAAGCTCTAGCACACAGGCTTCACTGCAATGCATTTGAGATAACTTAAAGATATCACTGTAATTAACTTTAATAGAAAAGATACTGAAGTAAATATTATTTTACTTACTTGGAAAATAGATAACGTAAGGGTTGATGATGAAATGTTGAGCAGTACATGTTTAAACATATAATCTCATGTATTTCAAAGATGGCCTATTGTGTTGGGCTGGGGACATAATTCAGTTGTAGAACACTTGCCTAGTATGCAGGAAGTGATGGGTCCAATTTCCAACATAGAAAAATGGGCTATGAGATTGGTATTTCAAATAGTGAGTTGAATATGGAAATTTACACTAATTTGAACAAATCTCTTGGACAAGAAGTAAAAACAAACACTGAGACACACCTGAAGAGATGTATTACAAGAGTTAGCATACTGCCATGTTGGCCCCGCCCCTGGGAGCAAGCTGAGACAGCAACTGAGACTGGCACCGCGGTGCATGCCTGTAATCCCAGCTCTTGGGAGGCTGAACACAGGCGGGTCACTACAAGTCTGATCTATGTAGTGAGACCCTGTAGATTCTGGGTCTACAAAATAAATAAATAAATAAACAAACAAACAGAGTTAGTGTAGACTACCTTTGAATCATGGACCTTTATTGTTTGTATTTTCATATTTGTTCTTTTATGTGCTGCTGAAAACTTCTACATGGGTTCATATGTAGAATAAGAAGGTTTTCTTTCTGGAAAATATGCCCACTCAAATACTGAGCAGAATTTTGAAATGTGAATTAAGAGTGTGAGGCTCAGACTCTAACAGGTACACAACCCTGGCTCTATCTTTCATTCTATGCAGAAATTTCACTTTACTCAAACTTCAACCTCAGATCCTATAGTCACATTCATATGAAGGAACAAAATATATGCTGCAATTTCTATAACAAACACGGTGTGATACAAGGAAGCCCCAGTAGTTAAAGAATGCAAGTTTTTTAAAGAAATATGAGGAAACATTGTGACCCTACAATGAAAAAGTGATGAGAATGACATTGTGACCAAGTCATTGTTTTTCTAGCCTACCCATGTGCATTTATTAAATGGCATCGTGTTCCTAACAGTGCGATCTACTTCTGCATCACTCTTCCACATTAGTTAAGCCCTCGGGCCACCACGATGCTCATATAATTGGTACTACTGGTATATAAAACTGTATTAATTTCAAGCTCCAGTAGAAACACAGAAAGGCATCAGTATTTATCAAGTGAAATAAAGAAGATGGAGAAAAAATTATTGCTCTCAAAAGTTTAAGAGAATGCCATAAACAGAGTGCATTTGTTTGGAAGAGTGAGCTAAATTAGGTTATTTGTACTAAAAGCAGGTCCCAGATTTATGGAACTTCGGAGATCGTTTATTTTTGTTCTAATTCAACTACAAATATAAACTTGGATAATGTCAAGGTTATAGAAAAACTAAAGGGCCGAGGAGGTAGCTCACTACAATAAATGCTTGCCTGGCAAGCACAGGTCCTGAATTCAATCCCCAGTACCCCAAAAAGAAGGATGAAAAAAATGAGGAAATGGTGTTTCCACAAGTCAATGCTATGTCCAAAATTATTATTTTATTATTTTTACATTTTAGATTCTTCAAGTAGTAATGCTATCAAAAAAAAAAAAAAAATCGGTCTCTGGATGACAAACTTCAAAGATCTCTTGACATTCAACACTTTGATTTTTAACTTTCCATATCTCTTTTAATGTAAAACTCACATTTATTTTTTATTTACTAAAACATTTTATGCCAAATTAAAGTGAAGAGATTTTATAGATTAAAAACAAGTGATAAGAATTTTGCTTTAAAAGGTCTTATCAAATAATTATACATGGAATAACGTCATGATTCTCAAAGAAGAATTTTGAAGAAGCCAGTAAAAATGTCTTCTTTACCCAATAACAACAAAATCTAATATTGGAATATAAAGACTGTGTATTCAGCTAAATGAACTTTCCAATTATCTTCCTAATTCACTATGGGTAATTCAATCACCAAATCTAACTTGCAGCATCCTTCTGTTCTACATAATCAAACTTTTCTGAGGTACATTTTTTATTAGAGCAGTGTATTTCTAGCACCTTCAGAATTGGCCAAATGTAGGTCCCATCCCCCTCTGGGTAAATGTGATTAGCTGTAATTTTCTGGCTTAAGAAGTCTGTTTGTTGGGTCTTGTCCCAACTACGAACCCTGGTGCAAGCTGACATCTTGCACCTCCTTTACCTGTTACCACCAACTCAACACTCTTTGACATGTCTTTAATTGGTCCCCTCAACTATCCAGATCCCCAGGATAGGTCTTGCATTAGCTGCAGTTCTCTCATGGCTGGGAGAAATACCTGCCATGAAAGCTTAGGGAAGGAAAAGTTTACTTATCTCACAGTCACTAGAGGTTTCATAATTAAAAGCAGCCTGAATTACATAGAAAGAACTCAAGACACTGCAGCTGCGGGGCCCAGGATGATCCACTCCATAGCTCTAAGAGAGGCTACCAGGCCTTGGGGCGAGGGGTGGGAGGGAGGCACATGCTGTCAGTTTAACAGTTAGTGCCTCTCTGGCCCCACCCCTCAAGCCCCTTGAGTGGCCATACTTGACATCTCTATGATTTACTTGAGACTTTTGGGAGACAACTAGATACAAATCATAACAGATCTCTCTTCTGTTTGCATCTTGTCTTTCTCCCTTTTGTTTTCATGTTGCAATCATAAAACCGAGGCATGTTTTCCAAATACTCTGATTTCTCCCTTGAACCTATGACCTGTTCTTTTCTAGAATGAAGCACTGGATGCTTTGGCTTTCAGGAGAATCATGTGTTTCTAATTACAGCAAAAGGCAGGTCAAGCCTTCTTCTCTCAAGCCATTTCAAAATAGTTTTTATCTTAAAATGGTATTCCATGGCACATGTAATTGCTAGATATCTTGTCTTCTTTCTACTGAAACACTGTTTTGAAGATTAAAACACAAACTCTTGGTGTTTCAATCACTATTCTTTCCTTACTGCAATACCAGGTTGAAACTGTGCCTATGTAATTCACCTCATACCAAGAGTCTACGATTCGCTAATGCCATAAAGGATCAATGTGGGTCACTTGTAGAAAAGTGGATGTACCCTAAAACCATAATCATAAGTGAAATAAATCAGACACACAAGTCCATACACAAAATTGTTTCTCTTGTGTGAGAAAAACAAAGGGTAAACAAGGAACATAGCATGGGAATTAGTGAGATCATGCTCAAGTAGGAAGGGGAACAAGAGAGGAGAAGAGGGAAAGGAAGAGGAGAAAGGAAATAGAGGGGAAAATAGAAACAGCTGTTGTAAATGGGACGGGAAAACGAGGTTGGAGATAGAGAAGGGGAATGGGAAAATAAGAATTAAGATATAATATGTATAGGTACAAATTCCCTACAACGAATATGATCAATATATATGACAAACATATAGATATAGTGGTTCATGCTTATTAAGCCTAGGAAATGAAGCTACTCAATTAGGCCTTATCGATTACAAAACAACACATTTTATTGATTTATGTTTTGACATTAACAATGGCTAATATATTAATATTCTTATCTTCAAAGTAGTTGGTCAGATTACAAGATACAATATGCCAAACTGATCAAACCATATAAGCCTGAACAGTTGTTTTCAATGAACCAATAGAAATTAGCGGCATGATTTGCTTTTTTTTTTACTCATCTGTTTGGTGAAGGGTCTCTCTATGCAGCTCAGACTGCTAGTGATCCTCCTGTCTCAGCCTCCCCAGTGCTGGATTACAGGCAGGCACCACCATGCTTGGCTTCAGTGGCCAACTCGACATACCAGGGTCATGGCCAGTGCAGTATGTGGTACCAGGGATCACATTCAGTACCAGTGTAGCTTGGCAGACAGGAGCTTATGCTGTGGAGCTATCTCACTGGCCCCAGTATTATGATTTTGTTAGGTTGTGTGTGTGTGTTTGTGTGTTTCCTTTCCCTTCTTTCTCCTTTTCCCCTTCCCAGTTGCTCTTTTTAAGCAGCTTCTCTCGCTTTCCCAGCATCCATTGCACATTTTGCACTTTGTTTACTCAGTTTCTTACAGGAGAGAAACAATCCGATGCTTACACATGAGGGTGTGATTTATTTCCCTTATGAGTATGGTCTCTAGCTTCACCCATTTACCTACGAAAACTTTAGATTGGGGCTGGCAAGATAGTTCAATGATCTAAGAGCCTGCTTAGCCAAACTCAGGCAATCTCAAGGACAACAGTTAGATCCCTGGCACCTCATGCCTTGCTAGCTTTGCCTCCAGGGAGGGCTGAGCCTGCCACCAAAACTAGGCACATGCCTATAATCCCAGGCATGAAAACAGGAGGATCACTATGAGTCCAAGCTGCATGGTGACACCATGTAATAACCAAATACATTAAAAGGGTGGTGGCCAAATAGCTCAGTAGTTTAAAGCACCTGCAAGCAGGCACAGGTGCCTAGGTTTGATCCTCAGGCCTGCTGTGCTGGCTCTGCCCCCAGAGCAAGTTGACAAGACAATTCAGACTGGGCGTGGCAGAGCACACCTGTAATCCCAGCTCTTGAGAGACTGTAAACAGGCAGATCACTATGAGTCCAGTCTAGTAGTGAGATCCTGCACACCCTATATAAAAAAAAAAAAAAAAAAACTGAGTTTGTCTTTTATAGCTGAATAGCACTCCACTATGTGAAAGACCACATCTTTTTTTTATCCATTCTGCAGTTGATAGGCATTTGGGTCATTTCCAAGATTTAGCTATGACAAATTGTGCTGCTACAAACACGAGTACACAATTATCGCTGTGGTGTGATGTTTTTATTCTTCTGGGAAAATGTTCAGAATTGAAATGCCTGGGTGGAATGGAACTTCTAATCCTAGTTTTGTGTGAAATCTCCACACTTATTTCTAGTAAACCACACATTTGGAAAATGTATGTAACAAGCAAAAGTGGTCACTACTTGCTAAAGCCTAAAACCATAAGCCATCTACTCTGCCCATATAGTAATTTTCACTCCTAACTCACTCTTTCTTAAGTTTTCTGGTCCTATGACCAAGATAATAAATATTAGTGATTTCACAAAACAGGTCCCCTGTTCCTTGCTGGTGTTGCAGGACTAATTAAAATAGATTAGTAAAGGAGACAGAGACAAAATGCAAATTTCTGAAATTAGATGGGCAAGGCCGGCCAAATAGCTCAGTGGATTAAAGCATCTGCAAGCAGGCACAGTGGACTGGGGTTTCATTCTTGTGCCTGCAGTGCCAGCTCCGCCCCCCAGGGCCCACTGAGATGGCAATTAAGACTAGCCGTGGTGGTACACACCTATAATCCCAGCTCTTGGGAAGCTGTAAACAGGTGAGTCCAATCCAATAGTGAGACCTTGAACACACTGTATAACCTTCCCTAAAATATGAGAAAGAAAGAAATAAAGAGAGAGAGAGAGAGAGAGAGAGAGAGAGAGACAGAGGGAGGGAGGGAGGGAGGGAGGGAGGAAAGGAAGAAAGGAAGGGAAGAAGGAAAGGAGGAAGAAAGAAATTAGATGGGCCTTGGACCTGTGGTTAAGGAAGTGACTTAGGAGAACAAAACTGTGAATCATATACACATAGCTCCTACTCCCTGTTGAGAGACATTCCTTGAAGTAGTTCTTAAGTTCTCTCCTTTCACTTCTCCCCCAGTAGAGGTGTGAATATTTTTCTGATTGACAATTTTTACAGCAGGAACTGTAGATGGGTAGCTTAGCTCTTTCCTTCTGGGCTTTCATAGCCATCGGGCAACCCAGCTTGATCCTACAATCTTTAATTCCAGAGAGAGGTTCTCTTGAGAGAAACCGAATGTATGGTTGATACACTGTGTCAACTTGGGAAGTTTATAAAGGTTACCAACTCAGCAGGGGCCAGAGTTCTCACTTTGTAAACATCCTGAGGCTGTTCAAGAGGAGAGCAGGGAGATGGGGTGGGTGGTAGCCTGGTCACAACATAAGGAATCAAAAGAGGCTCACTCTGCCCCACTTTTACTCTCGTTGCTTTTGTTGTCTTCTGGTGCCTTAACCTGTTGTCCCTGCCTTGGAGCCAGTTGACTATGGACTGATATTTCAACACAGTGACCTAAATAAATCTTTCCTTCCTTAACTGTGGGTGTTGGGTATTTCATCTCAGCAACAAGAAAAAGGAACCAAGATACCTAATATTAGTCCACTGAATGGAACTGGGACTCTCCAATTAACTGGCTCTTGCTCCTCTGGGGCAGATGGATCGCTTCAAACATGCTTGGTGAGAAGTCCTGTATTTTCTAAATTCATTTGAATTTGAGATATGATGACATTTTATTTATCTGTCTGACTTTATCTCTAGCTCTGAATTATTTTTGTATCTGGGCAGAATAGAGATGGAAAAACAAGGTATCATTATTTATTGAGCCCCTCAAGCCCTGCTTCTTTGAGCTATATTTTAAGCAATAGATTAATCCGTTGATGAATCTAAACCACCCAAGATCTGATCACTCTCCAAAAGCTTTAGCTCTGAACACATGAGACTCTCAGTGACCAAATTAACTCTAAGCCATAACAACTCAGAAAAGGAAACCTTATTATCCCTACTTTAGATCACAGCAGGGCACATCAGCACAGATTCCAACCTTCTGCCCCTGCTCCCAGTAAGCATTACAACCTACTTCCAGCCAAATAGTCCAATAATTAGAGACACAGTCTCGGGGCCTGCCTCAAATCAACTTTATCAAAATCTCCATCGGCACAAGATCCTCATGGGCTGAGATCACATGAACTCTTGCCAAACACCAAGCACACGATCTTAGCCTCTGAAATGAAATGAGATGGACCTAGTCAACAACTATAATATTTATCAATAAAATACATGGACAAGAGGGGCCAGTGAGATGGCTCAGCATTCTAAAGTGCCTGCTTAGGAAAGCTTCGGCAACCTAGGGACCACAGGTCAACCCCGACACCCACACTGTACCAGCGCCACCCTCAGGGCAGGCTGAGCCAGCCAGAAAAATAAAAAAATTAAAAAACAAGTACACGGACCAGAGAAATTTACTTCACAGGTCCCACAAATCAGTAAGTAGGAGGGCTAGAGGTGCAATCAAGTCTCTTTTGATTTAAAAGCTTATAATATTTCTCCTCCACCATATTTTCCAAGTTGTCTTATGTCCTATTTTAGCTCAGCTGATAAGAGGTAGGTGGGTAAGCAAGTAGAAAGATGGATGGATGGAAGAGACAAATAGATACATACAAACAATAGGCAGGTATAGCAAACCACAGTTACATGATATATACAATCTAAACATAGGTGCATGATGCCAGGCATGGTGGTATACTACAGTACTCAGGAGCCTGGGCAGCAGGATTGGTTATGAGATCAAGACCAGCCTGGGCTACAATGTGTGCTCAAGGACAGCCTGAACTGCATAGTGAGGCTCTATCTCAAAAAGACAAAAATAAATAAATCAAAAAGTAAAAAGTAAACATAGTGGATGACTCTCAAAAGAGTCTACATTGCCCTTCATTTGAAACTAATTAATATTATTTCTAAATTGTTACTAATAAGTCATTATTATTTATTGTCATTGATTAGTATGATGACCTCATATTAAAAAAGAAATAACAGCCAGGAACAACCACTTAAGTAGGTAAAACGTATTGTGATAATCAGTAATACGTTCACATTATGTTATCACGAAGTTCTCTTTCTTTTAAAGGTCCTGTGAGGAAATGTTTATACAGTGAAATCACCAAATGCTATTTTTATTAGAAGAAAATTACCCTATCAATATAGTCTCTCTCTCTGTATTTGTAGAATAAAGTGTAAAAATTGTATATTTTTTATTAAAATTTTGCAAATTGTGAATAAAGATATAACTGAAGTATATAACGTTCCAGAGTGTTGGGAACAAGTAGTTCTCCTTATGTAAAGAGAAATCAAATTTCTGTAATACTGGTAAACATCCGCTTGTAGCAATTACCAAGAATTACATAATATATTGATGTTGAAGAACACTATTAAGAGGAACATAATATTTTATTACAGCTTTACATCATCTGCTCCAGAAGGCTACATGGCATCTATTGCTACATGAAAATTGTGTGCTTTGTCATTTCATGAAATCACATTTTATAGAACTTAAGTGATTCCAGGTAGACAAACTTTATTTTGTATTTTAACTACCTGCTTCAAGATTCAACCAAATGGCAGAGCCTGTAAAATTGTACTTCTTTTATGCTAAGAATAAGGATAAAATAATATTTATTATGATTCAAACATCATTTCTAGAGGTTTTATTGTTTTATTTATTTATTTATTTATTTTTTACTATTGAT
Source organism: Myocastor coypus (assembly GCA_004027025.1). Taxonomy (NCBI): domain Eukaryota; kingdom Metazoa; phylum Chordata; class Mammalia; order Rodentia; family Myocastoridae; genus Myocastor; species Myocastor coypus. The sequence continues at coordinate 6,150 of PVJA010034647.1, read as the reverse complement.
AAAACCCTTCCCAGTTGTATCAGGAGAGTGCCAGGTAAAAGCTCAGCACTAAAAGACAAGTTTAAGAAAATCACTCCTCAAAGGAAAGCAATTATTCATACTGCTTAAAATATTATTTTACAATGTGACCTCAAGCAAGTTGACCAGTTGACCCAGTCAACAGAATTCTAGGGGAGCTGGCAAGATAGCTCAGTGGACTAAGCACCTGCTTAGGCAAATGCAGGGACTAGCATTTGATTCTCAGTACCATATGCTGTGCCAACCCAAACCCCTGGACTTGCTGAGCTGGCAATGGAGCCCAGGTGCCTGTAATCCCAGCTTCTGCGAAAGCTGAAAACAGGAAGTTCACTACTAGTCTGAACTACACAGTGAAATTCTGTACAAAAATAAATAAGACAGACAGACAGACAGACAGAAATTCCAGGGGAATACAGAAGCCACAGTACCAGATTGGCATGCATACATACAAGATCTGGATTACCACAACCTTTGACAGAAAAAAACCTGCTTTAGTTTCAGCACAAATCCTTTAGGAAGGTAGACCAGACATCATTATACAAACTGAACCTCAGACAAATTTAGTGTCACATCCCAGACCCTATCATCAGAAAATACCTGCAAAGGACCAGGCGAAACTTAGGTGTTCTGTATTTCTATTAATACATAGTATCTGTATCTTAGAAATATGCCAAGTTGACTCTATATGTCAAACTGATAGATGATGTTGATTTGTGTTCCTGGTAATGTCTCTCCATAACCTTGAAGTATAAAAATATGAAAAGACTCTCTCCCACAAGTTGAGTTTTCCTTCATCTCAAGATTATAGCTGGGACAAAGTCAAAACACCATGATGCTTTTCTTAGTAAACAGATTATTGTTTTATAGGTAAATAAATCCTGTTTGATATAGTCAGGAGGTCAATGTGGCTATTACTACTTCAAAAGGATACCATATGTGAATTTGAAAGCTTCTATAGTTGCTTACAGTTGGAGAAGAGAATATGCTGATGGAAAGTAAGATTGACATTGGAAAGGAAACTACTAAGTTAATATACCATATAAGAAAGACGCATTGGGTAGAGTGATCAATATGTTACCGCAGAGGACAGAGACACATTATACTTTATATTCCTTATAAAGACAGTAGTTATGATAATGGTCTCCAATTCATTTTCCCAAAACAATATAGCTAAAAACTTTGTTTTGATTGAATTTCAAGTACTTCAACAGTCTCTTATACTGGGTTTATTCAACATATAAGGTGCTCAGCTAAAGGACTGCATGGTAAAGACTATAAATCTTAATTTACAACTTCACTCTGTATATATTAATTTGTTTCTTCCACCTTCTCTATCCAAAAGCATTTTCCCTACCACTAAGTGAACAGTGGCAGTAGTTTGGAAAGATATCCTTCCTTACCTTCTTCATATTCATGAAAGAGAGATATAAGTTATGTTTATCTATTATTTTTCCTTTTATTTCATATATATTTGGTGCCATAAAACTTATACCTGGTTTACCATAACATTTATCTTTTCTTTGACTACCTTCTACATTTTCTGTCTTGGTTTACCAGGTCTTCCTGATATCGTAGAACTATACAAGGTCTTCTAGAATTTTTATTTATTGGCTAAGGTCGTATATATATATGTTTCTTATCCCTCAGCATTCCTGTATCTCTCAGGCTTTGTGTACACAAGGTTTTATTCATCTTCTTGTATACTTAAAGTAGTTTAACTTTATCTTTTCAATTTTATTTTTACTACAAGATTTAAGATCATTTCATTTTACTTATTTTGTTCTTTGTTGATCCATTTCTTCTAATATTTAAAGGATAAAATTCCCTTTTTGAGGTCATCTTTAAGTCATTTCTTATAGCAGAGATTTGGCTGGGACCTTTGGTTTCATTAAGTAAGCATTCTTTATTTTCCAAACAGTTTGTCATTTATAACTTCTCTTTGTAAATACAGTTTGTACTTTTTTCAGGAATGTTGCCAGGATTTACTAAAGAGTGTGTGCCTTTTTCCTCATCATACCTAGGAGCTAGTCAGGATTTGAAATCTACATACTTAAGAAATCAAATGTAGTTCTTACCTATATTTTTAAAAAATCACTGCTTTTATCACCTAAAACTTTTCCTTCCACAACTCCTAATATTCACATTTTAAATCTGTTCAATACATCTTCCAACTTACTTTTCTTTACCTTTATAATTTTTGTCACTTTCTGCTTCGCTTAGTGTGTCTTTTTCTTTCTTTTTTTTCTTCTGCCTATTTCTAACTGAATTATGCCTCAACTTGATCATCCCCTTCAGTTCATTTACTAAACGTTCTAATTCACTTTTATTATTTTAAATTCAGAAAGTGTATTTTGCCATCTGCTTCTTCTTCAAATTCATGGCACAGAGGTAGCAAGAGACAAAATAGAAATAGACAGAAGAGAAACAGTGGGTCCACTACACCACTTCTTTGTGGCTAGGACCTGCCACTTCAGCCAGTGAGACTGCTCTCTGTACCTTGAATTTCCTCTGCTACTGCTCACATTTTTCCTTCACTTGGGTCCATGGAGACAGACACAGTCCTCAGAGTTCTGGGAAGGCCAGAGCTCCTCGACACCTGGCCTTCTTCATCTTGATGTTTTGGTGCCTGAAGTAGATATTTCTTACTTGTCTCTTTAGGGATTAAAGCCCATGGACACTTGAAAAGGCTGGCAAAGACTTGAGAGTCACGGTTTATAGAATGGCTATGTTGTGAGCCAGACTTTCTTTTTTTATTTTAATGAGAAAAAAAAGATAAGACAGCAATGAAATAATTTCAAAACAGGTTAGTAGGACAGTTACAATAATTAATACATTGCATATTTGTTGTTCTCATAGTAGTTATTCAAAGAACAAGATGCAGACATGATAACTCATCTAAACAATATTAGTGCAAGCCTTTTTTCTCAATGATCTAAGAGAAAAAAAAGAAAAAAAAAAAAAAATATATATATATATATATATATATATATATGTTAACAGCAAAATGGTCCTGAGAGTTAGATTTTCTTTCTTTCCTTTTTTTTTTTCTTTTTTTTCTCAAAGATGCTGGGTTTTCCTTTATAATAGCAAATTCTACATTTTCTAGAATTAGACGATGCCAGTTATAATGGCCATTTTTTGTACTCATATGAGTATAAATAACAGTATCTCCTCACCTAGAGAGATATAAAGAGCAGCATGGTCTGGCTTAGCAAGGGAGTGCTTTGGAAGATGAAGTGAAAGGAGCAAACACTTTAGAGAGAGAAGAGCTATGAGCATTGGGAGAATGGATGTGAGCTGCAAAAAGGGGCAGGAAGAGGGCCTGGGCGTGAGCTCAGCACACCAGTGTGCTGGTGAGCCTCAAATAGCAGCGGGGGAGCCCAACCCCCACCAGCAGGGTGTGCAGCAGCTGCAGGCAGCATGAGCAGCCTGATTGGCTGCATCTCGGGCAACACTGCTAGCCCTTTCCCACTCTTCGTGAGTAAGGAGGGCAATAGCCAAAGGGAAGGAGCCAGGGCGGCCAGCTGACCCTCCTCCACTTCCCCGTCTCAGGTGCCCAGGAGTCACGTGGCCACAACTCAGGCTTCATGTGCGCACTGCCGAGAGTGCTTTCCAGAAGTGCTTTCTAGAAGTGCTTCATGCTGGACAAAGCAGCCTGAAGATCCCATGGCCCATGCATGCTTGTACAGGGCACTGGCTCCATAACTTTGTTTTAACTCCAAGTCAGTGGTACTTCCTGTTTCTTACATTTCTATGAAAAATAATTCATTCAATGAGTCTATCCCTAAACTATTTTTAATGGTTTGAGAATACTATAAATTTGGGGAAGAAATTAAAATTCTACGCCAGAGTATCCTAACAATAGCAAAACCCACACACAAAACAACCAATACATTCAATGTGCTGCTTTACTATCTGAAAATGTTTTGACGTAGTGTGAATTAGCAACATCATTTTTACACTTGTCTGTACCAAACATACACCGGGTTGGTTCTTTCAGGCAAAATACTAAATAACAAGGGCCAGCAACATAGCTCAGTGGACTAAGGGCCTGCTTTGGTAAGTGTAGGGAGCAGAGTTCAATTCCCAGTACCGCATACCCTGAGGGCCTTGGCCACAGGGCACACTGAACCAGCAACTGGGTCTGGGTGCGGTGGTGCACAGCTGATGTCCCAGTGATGGGAGGGTGCTAAAGACCAGGAGGATCACTATGAGTCCTAGCTGCATAGGGAGGTGCTGTACCAAATGCATAAATGCAAATAAAATAAAATAAATAATAGAAGATTGGTACATTATACAACACAATATGATGAAATGCCCTTCTCCAATCAAGGTAAATGTTAGAGAAACATGTAATTCCCAGAAAGGCACTGATAAAGGCAGCACCACAGGTTAACTTTCATCTGCCCTTCTCAGCTGACTCCAGCTCCAGGCCAGCTCAGTCCTACCGACAGCAAGATCACTCAGCAGCACCTGGCTTCACTCTCACCCAGTAAGTACAACCATGGGAAGACACTTGCCATCTTGAAAATTCTTAAAAAGAAGTCCCAGGCGTTCTCTCATCAGCTCAAATATCTATTTTCTGCCAGATCAAAAAAGTACGAACCTGAGACGTCATCACATGCCCACGCCACCTAGGGCCAAGGTTCAAGGCATAAGGATTCATGCTAGACAAAGCAACTTCAAGCTCCCACAACCCATGCACTAGTGTGCAGAGCACTGGCTTCATAACTTTATTTCAACCCTATCACATAAGTTGGAAAATCAGTGTGTTTTCATCAGATAATGTGAGGCAGAGAAGTATGTTTATTTTCAGTGAACTTAAAATGTTTAAGAAGGAATAGAAAAATTAAATTCAGCCTGAAAAAATCCCTTCTATAGACAAACAATGTTTATGTTTGTTTGTTTTCATTCAAACCTCCCTTACTAATAGGGTAAGCTGAGGCATGCTAGGATTCAGCAGTGAACTATGGACCACTTCCTCACACCACACTACAGACAATCTCTCACAGTTGTTGCTGCAACACTTGCAGAGCCATGAGTCAGTGGGTCTCTCTGCTGCTTTAATCTTTTAATTCCACACTGAGGGTGGCCTGGAGATTCCTCAGAAATGTCTACTATAAAATTTTATTATTAGAAATGTTCAAGTACACATTGTCTGTCCTCTGGCAACTCAGATGACCATTTTTGAGATCTGATATAGCAAAGCCCTCAAGGCAAACTAAGATTTTGCAAAACAATGGCCATGGCCAACAGCAGTCCATGTATAAGGACATCTGCAACGTCTGGACCAATTTCATGAGCATCAACTGCAAATACCTCTACACATACAGTGAAAAAATAGGGTCATTTGCAGAAGGACCCTGAAGGTAAGGAAAGTTCCCCAGGGATTAGCAATTAGCATATTCAGAGACATCACACTAATAAAAGTCCACCTTGGGGAAAGGAGAAAAATTATGAGTAACTAAAGCCATCTTACTGCATGGCAGATGACAATGGAAAATGCATCAGGCAGCTCACTAAAGAGAGATACCTCCACATAATAGCGGCAGGTAGAGATCACAACCCAAACTTTTGTTGGTTGCCAAAGAAGAAATAATTAGCGCTTGCTTGTCATTCTATCCAAGCACTCATCCATCGGAACATATGACGTCTATCCTGTCACGTTCTAACATCAACACAACAAATGATGACACAAATTTATTTCATAACAAGATTACTCTGTCTATGTGCCTATCTTCAGAGCAGCTCTTCATATTCACAATTGGAAATCTCTTATTAGTACTGTTATGGTTTGTATCTACTTCTCCCCCCCCAAAGCCTGATTTAAAACACGGGGCTGTCAAGCAAGCAGCTTGAGGGGTGGGGTCAGAGGACCCTGGTGGGGTTTCAGGGGTGGGGCCAGAGAAGCACAAATCATTAAACTGACAGCTTTCCCCTCCTTCCCCGAGGCCTGGTGGCCTCTCTTGGAGATATGGAGCAAATCATTCTGGACATGGCAGCATCCCAGCCTCTCCTGCAGACTCGATAGATAGTGGGGATAGTGCCTTGAAATGTCCAGCAACTGGGAGCTAAATAAACCTTTCCTTCCCTAAGCTTGCACATTGGATGTTTGTCCCAGCAATGACAGAA
>PVJA010034646.1:9201-22455 GCA_004027025.1 Myocastor coypus | reverse complement strand
ACTTGATCCATGATCCCTGGGATTATAGGTTTTAGTACTGATGGGATTATGGGTGGAAGTACTTCTGGGATTATGGGTGTAGCCTAGGGTGGGAGCTAAGGCAGAGAGCCTGAATGTAATATAAAGAGAGACAGAGAGACAGACTGGAGCTCTAGCTGTTGCTGTTGCTCTGCTGCCGTGTTGGTTGGCTACCTCTGCCGCCATTTTGTTGCTGTTCCGCCGCCATGAACTGGATGCTCTCCGCTCTGCTCCACTCAGCCTTGGGCCAGCCGAATATGGACTGAAACTTCCGCAAACTGTGAGCTAAATAAACCTTTCCTTCCTTCATTTTGAGTGTTGGGTATTTGTTCCAGCAACGAGCAAAAAGTAACTAATACAATATAGTTTATCATTTTTAAGGAGTTAAAATGAGGACTGAACATGGCTTGGTTTACATCATTATATTTGGTACAATCAGAGAGAACTTCCTAATTCTGTAATATTGTAATATCCTAACATTGTAAAGGTGATTTTGAAATATAGCCAATGAAAAAGGTAAAGGAGCTAGGTGATAGGATGAGAATTGGAAATAGGATGAGGATTGAAACTTGCAGTCCAATTGAAGGTTGGATTTCAGTCTGCGCTAATCAATTTACAGTTGAATATATCATTAATCTCATTTTTAATCTGCTAAATGAGAATAAAAGTATCTTTACCTAGTGATATTCAGATTCTGTATGATACATAATTTAAGTGCTTGAAAGGTAATGTAAGAATCTGTGATAATTTTATTCAATATTTTTAACATGCTACTTAATTATATACTTAATGAGCTTGAAAGAACAAAGTTGGATGTGCGTAGAATCTCTAATTCTCATGGGATACTAGGGTAAGTATTTTTGTGCTTCCTCTCAAGTCCTAGGAGCAATGACTAATGAAAACTTTTAAAATTTCCTCATTTAGAAAAAAATGCAGTTTGCTGTTGGCATACACTTTGTTTTCTCAGGTCAAGAATTATTCTACTATATAAATGGAAATTCCACTACTAAAAACAGAGTGTTACAAATATAGCCATGTCTTTTGTTTACAATGACTATCAGTATACTAGAGCAATAAAAAATAATAAAGTCAAGATATATTTAGCAAACATTGAGGGTGAGGTTAGGACTTTAAACTGAGTTATCTCGGGGTAATGCTGCAGCCTCAGGTGACTAGGAGGAGTATTCTCAGGACAAGCAGGAAATGACTTAGTAAATGAATCACAACCCAAAGGAAACTGCAATCCGGAAACACAGAATACACTAAAAAACTTTCAGGAGCCATCTTCCAGCGACTTATGGTGACAGTGACAGCTCTCAAATTTTGCTAATTTTCCTAGGCTGGCCTCAAATTTGAGATCCTTAGACATGAGTATGCAAGCACAGACCCAGGCTCTGCCACCACTTCAGGCTCACACTGGATGCCAGCTCAATTCCCCACCCTTGCACAAGGGCAAGACCATCCACAAACCTCAAGCTAGCACAACAGCTTGCTTCCCCTTAGCATGGGGCAGCAGAAGTGAGGGCTGAACAATTGATCTGCCTTGGATAAGGTCCAAGGAAAGAGGTGAACAACCAGACTCAGTGACTGTCAAAGTTAAGTCCAGTGGTCCACTTGAATCCCATTCCATGGTCTACATCCAGCAGAGACAAGATGGTTGACAGTGTTTCCCATCCACCAATGGGAGGAGGGAGATACCTTGGCTTGGGGATTACCACAAACTGACTAGGGTGAATGAACAGAGGTGCATCTCTGGTGTAAAGAGGACACTAAAAACACAGAGACCCTAAAGCTAGGTAGAGAACATCATGATTGGCTGAATTCCAAGACTGCAGATCTTAGAAACCCTTCACTAAAAAGCACAGAAATATTTTCTTTGACTCAGTCATTTTGGTTTGTCTATTTTGTACTGTCTTTCCTTTATCAGGTTCCTCCCTTTTATCTTCGTTTAGTTTCTTTTCTTTTTTTCTAGTTTCAACTTCTTTTTCTTCTTCTCTTTTATTTCCTATTCTTTACTCTGTTTATCTTTCTTTTTCCTGTGACTGTTGCCTTACACTATTAATTTCCCTTTTTTCCTCAATGGAAACCTCTTCTCATTCTTCTCTTTTCATATTCCATTGATTAATTATTCAAATTTTACTTTATTCTCTGGTTCTCTGTTTCCTCTAACTTAACTAGTATAATTATTAAATGTTATGAATTTTTAGATAACTAAGGTTTATGCTATTGCTATCGAATACTAGGCTTTCCATTTAGTGAACAATAATTCACTAGGAAGTCAATGTTTGGTTTTGGTTTTCATGCAATAATTACAGAACTCTTCCTGTAGCTCTGTACAGAACTCTTACAATAGTCCATTATTGGTATTTAGGGTTTACCAATACCCAGTTTATATTGGAGCCTAAAATTGATGCTGAGTTTATTATAAGCAAAATGACATAGCTGTTCCTATTGTTTTCTTAAGGTACCAATTTCTGGATTGTCTTATAGTAATTAACAATACTATGGCCCATTCCTGGAGAGCTGGGTGCTGGGCCAAATACACTGTAACCTCTTATCTCATGTAGGCAGAAGAAGTTGAACCCAGGACAGAGGCAAAAACCAGTAGCTAGCCAGGCCCAGGGTAAGCCACTGAAAAGTAGACATTAAATAAAGATATTTACACGCTGAAAGCAAAACTTTCTGCTATAATCAACCTGCAAACCACAGCAGAAAAACATAAATAGAAGCACAAGAAAACAAGGCCACAAAATGCCTCCCCAAACTTCCAACTCCCCCAAAGTTGATCCATGGGGCATTGAAGGGGAGGAAACCAAAAGGCATGCAGATGAATTCTTCAAAATGGCATCAGGGGAGATAACAAAGTATCAACAAGGCATTTGTGAGGTCAAAGAAGTTATAGGTGAAAAGATATGGAACTACATAAAATGATCAATGAACCTATATAAGGCACTAATAAGGCAAGAGAGCTACATGAAATGACAAAATGCATAAATGTTCAACATAGAAGAGTCCATTAACAGGTTCCAATAGAAATCTATGGGATTAAAAATATAGGTAACAGAAGTGATCAGTGTGAGGGCAAAATGTCAGAACTAGAAGACATGGGTGTTGCTGGTGATTAATTAATAAGAGGTCCCTTAAAAACAGCAAGAGAACGTGAAAATCGATCAAACAACCCCTAGGTGACTCAAAGAAGGCCTTTGTAAGATGTATCGAAATTAATCAAGAATCGGAAGACAGCACAAATGACAAAAACATATTTACTGAAATAATAGCAGAAAACTTTCTAAATAAGGGAAAATAATTTAACATATAGATAAGTGAAGAATATACAGCTCCAATATCCATAATCAGAAAAGAACCTTTACATGACAATCATAGAATTCTAGAAGACCAGCCCAAGAACAATATCTTAAAAGCAATTGGAGAAAAGCAATAAATCATTTATAAGGGTAAACTCATTAAAATTATAAGATTTCTCAACACAAATATTGAAGGCCAGGAGAGCTTAGAATGAAGTGTTGCAAGCCTAAGAAAACATTCTCCAACCCAGGGTAATACATTCTGCAAAACTATCCTTCAAAATTCATGGAGAAATAAAGTATGTTCATGATTAAAAGTACCTGAAAAAATTCATGACCACCAATCAGCAGTCCAAAAAATTGTGAAGTATCTCCTAGAAAAAAAAAAAAAAACAATGAAGCTAAAAGTGACAAAAAGCCAATAGAGTGAATATAATAGGTATTAGAAGAAAAAGGCAGGGAAACAATAATACGAAAATATTACAACAACAGGAGTAAGTCATTATATAACTGTAATAACTCTCAATGTACATGGTCTCAATCTATCAAAAAACATAGACTAGAAGAATGAAGAAATAAAACCTAATGATATGCTGTTTATAAGAACAGTTAACCAAAAAAAAACCCAAAACAAACAAAAAAACCTAACAACAACAACAAAAACAAAACTCAGGTTAAAAATCAAAGAATGCAAAACAGTACTCCATGCAACAGGAATGTCCGCCAAAAGCAGGAATAGCTATATTCAGAAAAAGAAGTCTTCAAGCCCATACTGATGGTTACTAAATATTGGTTAAGGGAATAATCCAATAAGAATAGATTATAATTATTAACATACATGTACCAAGCAGTGGAACATCTAACTTTATAAAGCAAATACTGGACATAAAAGATTAGATAAGCATGAACAGAATAATAGTGGAGAACTTATTACTCTACCAACACAAATAGATGGATCAATTAGATTTTTAAAAATCAACAAAGAAATATCAGTGTTGAACCAACTTTTGAACAAATAGACTAAGATAATGTCAAAATGGCTATACTTCCAAAATTGATGCACAGATTTAATATAGTCCCAATAAAAATACCAATAACCTCCTCCACAGAACTAGAAAAATTGATCCTAAAATTCATTCGAAAAATTCCTTAATTGGGGGCTAGGGAAATAGCTCAGTAGAATAAGCTCTTTTCTGGCAAGCAAGTTCAATCTCTGGTCACAGGAAAAAAAAAAAAAAAAAAAAAAAAAAAAAACCAGTCAAGTCAGAAGAGACCTAGAATAGCAAAACAATCCTGGATTTTTTAAAAAAGCAAAGTGGGAGGTATTGCAAGGCCAGACTTCATCAATAAATCAGATTGAACCAAATTGAAAAGCTTCTGTACAGAAAAATAAATAACAGAATGTGTTAGTATTTGTGTGTAGTTGTCCCCACAAAACCTCAGGCAGTCAGATGGCTGCTTCTGGTATTTGTGACTGATTATTGTGGGCATGGATGTTGCACTTGCACTGGGGTGGGTAATTTGCATTACAATGCAAAAGAGAGAGACTAGTTAGCTCCCTTGGCTCTGTGCTCTTTGCCTTCTCCAAGAAGTGTTGCTCCCTGTTTGTTCTGCTCTGCCTTGGAGCCAGCTGAGTATGGACGGAAGCCTCCAGGAACTGTGAGCTAAATAAATCTTCCCTTCCCTAACTGAGTATCAGGCATCTGTCCCAGCAATTAAAGAAGAGTAACTGAGACAGAATTAAAACAAACCAAACAGGGGCTGGGGAGATAGCTCAGTGGAATAAGTGACTGCCAGGCAAGCCTAAGACCCTGAGTTCAATCCCTGGTACCACCAAAAAAAAAAAAAAAAAACCCAAACAAAATAATTGCCAGCTAGTCAATTTTTGACAGAGGACTTAACATTTAGAACACATAAAGAACTAAAAACAGTTACACTGCCATTTCTCTACTCTGTGGGGCAGGCAGCTAGTGCAGGAAGTACCTGGGTGTTATGGTTTATGTCTAGTTGTCCCTCCAAAGCCTCATGCAATTGTTGGGCAGGCTATAGATTGAGACTTGACTCATGAGTCACTGGGATTATGTGATTAGTACTGATCTAGAGTTTGAGACTTGATCCATGATCCCTCAGATTGTGTGTTTTAAGTACTTCTGAGATTATGGGTATAACCTAAGGCAGATAGGCTGAGGTGGAGAGCCTGAATGTAGTATAAATAGAGACAAAGAGACAGACTAGAGCTGTTGCTCTCTGATCTCCTGTTTGGTCAGTTGCCTCTGTTGTGAATGCTGCTGTTCCACCGCCGTGAACTGGATGCTCTCTGCTCTATTCCACTCAGCCTTGGGCCAGCCAAATATGGACTGAAACCTCCAGTAACTGTGAGCTAAATAAACCTTTCCTTCCTTCATTTTGAGTGTCAGGTATTTGTCCCAGCAACGAGTAAAGAGTAACTAAGACACTGGGACTCGGCAACTGGCTCTGACAGTGGAATCAGGTGCCTGGTGCATCCCACAACACCACAGGACCAGGCCACTTGGACTAGTATGCACATGACAGACAGGTGACACTAGCAAAATGGGAAAGTAAAAATTATGAGCCAAATAGGTGGTAAGTTAGGTGAACTAGCATTGTGCTTAGGGACAGAGATAAATGAAATAGAGACAGGTGGATAGGACTACTTTTTAAAACTTTTTCATAAATTTTTTTATTTTATCTTTGTTGTATCTTAATTTCTTTTCCTTTTTTCTTTTTCTCATCTATCCCCTCAACCCAAAGACCTAGTTCAGATAATCCTTTCAATGTTCTTCATTTCTTTTTTTTTTTTTTTTAACCCCCACCTTTATTTTCCAAATCCTTGGTTGGCCATACTTTGTCTTCCGCCTTGCTTCTACTTCTTTTCCAGTTGTGTTTATCCTTATCCTACACACTGCCATCCTTAAATCTAAATTACAACTGGTTCTGGTATATAACTATAGACTTTGTTCCTGTGGTCTAAAGTACAAATTCAAAGTTACCACAGAGTTCAAGTGGGAATGGGAGCAGGAGTGGAGAACAGAGAGTGGACCCCAGAGAACCCTGAGCAGCCCTTCACACCCTGGAAGGAGCTGCAGCGATTGCAGTCAGCATCAGTTACTATCACAGAAACCAGGAACAACAAGGCCAAGAATCAGCAGTGGACTGCCCTCCGCCCTCAACGCTGCTAATACCAAGCCCTACCACTGGCAGCAACTGCAGGGAGCAGGAGAGGGGTTAGGGGACAGGATGAGGGATAGGGATGGGTGGAGGGGGAGACAGGGGAAGATGGGGAGACTAAAGGAACAAGAAGGTCATCACAACAAAGGTTTGGGAAACAGTAAGATGGTTCAATGTAAGAAACAGATATGGCTTCATTAATATGAATGACACCAAGGAAGACATATTTGTACACCAAACTGCCATAAAGAATAACCCCAGGAAGTACTTTCACAATGTAGCAGATGGAGAGACTGAGGAGTTTGATAATGTTGAAGGAGAAAAGGATGCAGAGGTAGCAAATGATTGAGGCCCTGGTGGAGTTCCAGTTTAAGGCAGTAAATCTACAGTAGCCCACAATCATTATAGATGCTGTCCACATCCTAGGGGTCCTCCATGCAATTATCAGCAGAATTACCAGAATATTGAGAGTAGGGAAAAGAATGAAGGGTTGGAGAGTACTCTTGAAGGCCAGGCCCAACAATGCCAGCCCTACAACAGGTGAAGGTTCCCACCTAACTACATGTGGAGACCCTATTGACCACATACTGGAGTATTCTAACCCTTCTGTGCAAGAAGTGATGGAAGGTGCTGACAACCAGGGTGCTGGGGAACAAAGCAGACAAGAGAGACAGAATATGTGTCAAAGTTACAGACCGTGATTCCGCAGGGGCCCTGTTGCGGTTTGTGTCTAGTTGTCCCCCCAAAGCCTCATGTAGTCATTGGGCGGGGACTTCTAGAGTTTGAGACTTGATCCGTGATCCCTGGGATTATGGGTTTTAGTACTGATGAGATTATGTGTGTAGCCTAAGGTGGAGGCTAAGGCGGAGAGCCTGGATGTAATATAAAGAGAGGCAAAGAGACAGACTCGAGCTGTTGCTGCTGCTCTGCTGCCCTGATTGATTGGCTGCCTCTGTCACCATTCTGTTGCTGTTTCGTCACCATGAACTGGATGCTCTCCGCCCTGCTCCAGTCAGCCTTGGGCCAGCCGAATATGGACTGAAACCTCCACAAACTGTGAGCTAAATAAACCTTTCCTTCCTTCATTTTGAGTGTCAGGTATTTGTCCCAGCAATAAGCAAAAAGTAACTAAGACAGGCCCTTCTTGGCAAAGACAGCATACAGAGGATGGCAATGAAGAAGATGAGGAAAATCAAGGAGATGAGACCTAACGTCAGCAGTCACTTCAATGTCGGTAATATCGCCCCTTCAGTTACTGAGGTAGATGCCCAGAAAACTCTAAACCACAATATGACAGAGACAATAGCAGTGGATTCACTAGCTGAGAATTTGTTGGCTCACCAGGCTGAGCAGGGTGGGGCTGAGCAAATACCCGGCTTAACATTTCTACCGTCATCTGGTTTAGTCATCCAGCAAGAAAGAAGCAAATAGGAAATTCCAGCAAAAGAAATGAACAAAAGATTAGAACTGAAGACCTGAAGTGCTTGCTTTTTGCCTGTTGACCAGATAGCTAGAACTATTCGCATTATCTATGCAGCATGGGATTTTTATTATTTTTACCTATAGATGTCTCTTTTTGATCATGACAAACATGTTTTTATGTTTTTTAAAGGCTTGTTTTTCTCAATACACATTGAAAAGTTTTTAAATTGTTTCATATCTGGTCAAGTTGAGATTTCTAAGAACTTCATCTTCAATTTTTAATAAAAGTTTACAACTTGATTTTTTCAAAAAAGTCAACAAACTTCAAGTACCTGTTGAGAAAGGTATTTTAAAAAATTTACCACAATATGTCAGTTTCTAAAGTGTGCTTGATGTTATTGTTAGTCATACTACTTTAGCTAAGATGTTATACCTGTTGCAAGCTGTCCTCCCTTCTGTAACAATATTGGGAAGCTCTGGGGTAATAACTTCCCCATAGCCCTATAACAAAAGACTGAGGACTTAGCCAAACAGATACCAACATACTATTTTCAATTAATTGGGAAGGTGAGCTCTTGGGACAGACACAGACCAAGAATCTACTACACACTGAAGACATCACTGAGGAACAGACTTCTAGAGAGGACTTGGTAATAGTGGTATAGCCACCTATTGCAAAAATCTTATGAAGATCATAACAGAAAACAAAACAAAACAAAAAAATCATTTTTAAAAAAATATAAAATGGCAAGATGAAGAAGAAAAATAAAATATTAGATCACTAGCCCACCCAGAACAAGTTCAGGAGACATGACTAAGGAGAAATTGAAAGACACACACCTGAAGTTTCTGAAATGATAGCAGCTCAACTAAAGAAACAATTCCAGGAGGGTATAGATAAAATAAGATCAGAAATAATCTCTCAGGTAAAAAAGAAATGACAATCATAATGAAAGAACTACTCAGTATATCTAAGGAATACATAGATTAAAAAGTAGAGGAGCATAGGAAAATGGAAGTCCTTTTAAAAATGCATACTGGGCACGGTGGCACATGCCCATAATCCCAGTACTTGGCAGGCTGAGGCAGGAGGATTGGTCCAAGTTCAAGACCAGCCTGGGCTATAAAACCGAGCTCAAGGTCAGCTTGAACTGCATAGTGAGACCCTATCTCAAAAAGACAAAAAAACAAACAAACAAAAAAACAAAAACAAAACATTTAGTACAGGGTCTACAGGGTCTTACTATATAAATCAGATTTCTAGTGATTTTCCTGTTTCAACCTCCCAAGCTCTGGAATTATAGGTGTGTGCCACCATGCCCAGTCTCAATCACTGTCTCAGTGTGTGATGGGGCTGACAAGCTGGGGATTGAACCCCAGTGGCTGTGCTCTGCTTTAGTCCACTGAGCTATCTGGCTGGGGATAATTAATCTTTTTTTTTTTTTTT
The DNA here is from genome assembly GCA_004027025.1 of Myocastor coypus. Lineage (NCBI taxonomy): Eukaryota > Metazoa > Chordata > Mammalia > Rodentia > Myocastoridae > Myocastor > Myocastor coypus. The sequence goes on along the minus strand of PVJA010034646.1, from coordinate 13,074 downwards.
TTACCAGAGATTGAACTCAGCATTTTGCACTTGTCAGGCAGGTCCTTATGCCATAGAGCTATCTCCCCAGCCCTAGAAAATAGAAATCTTAAATAAACAAAATAAAGAACTACAATGCATGAGACATTCAATTTCATTTAGGAAATTAAAAATTCCACTGAGAGTTAGCAAAACCCCTTGAATGAAACTGAAGCTAGACATTCAGACCTTGAAGACAGGATTGCCCCTAGCGATTATGAAAGAAAAGACCGCTTAAAAATAATAAGAAACCAGAAAATAATAATTATTCAGATGCAAGACAATGCAACCCCCCCCCCCCCAAACATATGACTGTCTTAGTTACTTTTTTCTCTCGTTGCTGGGACAAGTACCCGATACCCAAAATGAAGGAAGGAAAGGTTTATTTAGCTCAGTTACTGGAGGTTTCATTCCATACTCGGCTGGATCCAAGGCAGAGAGGCACAATGCAGAGGCTAGCAGTTGATGGTGGCAAAACAGCAACAAAATGATGACAGAGGCAATGGAACAACCAGGAGAGCAGAGAGCAACAGCCTGAGTCTGTCTCTGTATTACAGTCCGGCTTTCTGCCTCAGCCTATATGCCTTAGGCTACACCCATAATCCCAGAAGTACTGAGACCCATAATCCCATTAGTACTAAAACACAGAACCCCAGGGATCATGAGGAAAGTCTCAAACTCTAGAAGTCCCATCCCATGATTGTATGAGTCTTTGGGGGGACAACTAGACATAACCATATCAATGACTGAAATATGCCAATGAAGATAAAGGAGTTAACACAAATAGCATAAAAGATAATTTGCAGAAGTGATATTATGGGAACAGATTTCTAAGGGAAGGGAACTAATTCTGACCTGGAGGAATGAGGCATATAGAACTCCCAACAGCCATGACCAAAGTAAATCTATACTCAGACATCATATAGTAATCAAGATCCCAGAAATTCAGTACAAAAATAATAAAAGCCAAGAGAGACCTCCTATGAAGGAAAACTGATTAGAATCATGTCAGCCTTCTCAACATAAACCTCTAAGCCAAGAAGAGCTTGGAGTAAAGTATCTCAAGTTCTGAAAGAATACAACTTCCAACACAGACTAATGCACTCTGCAAAATTTATAGTAATATAGAGATGAAACCGAAGGCCAACTAATATCCCTAGAAGCAGGGAACAATAGACAGCTCAGGGAGGGCTTTCTGCTCTGCTTTCTGTTACTTGGAAATCCCAGAAAGCTGGGATTCAAGGTTGCAGATAGCAGCTTATCCTGCAGGTGCCCTGTTCTTTGATCCCTTGCTTGGGATGTTAATGGTTGTCTCCTCCCCTGCTCATTTGTTATCTGTTAGCATTGGTGTGAACCTAGTGTTAGGTAAATGCTAGAAGACATAGTGATATGTAGCCTGTATTCACCAAAGTAGTTAGCACATTCCTTAGCCTCTTTTTAGCCCTCATAAAGATGAGCTGTTTCTGGAGCTCTGGACTCATCTGGAGAGAGACCGCATGAGTCCTCTGAAGCTGTATTCATTTTTCCTTTCAGCACTGACACATAACATATAGCAAAAAATATCTTTCAAAATTAATGGAAAAATAAAATACGTGCATGACAAAAACAAAACAAAACGGAAAACTGAAGAAATTCATAACCACCAGACTCTACAAAGAGTACTCAAAAAATTCATAACCACCAAACTCTACAAAGAGTATTCAAAGTCATTCTAGACAGATAAAAATGAGCACAGTTACAAAGACAGCATAAAAGAAACTACCATACAGGGCAAGCAATTACACAGAGAGGAAAAACAGGGACTAACTGCAGGAGAATAAGACAAAGATAAACTGATACAAATCAGTTGTAACCATCAATGTAAATGGCCTCTACTCCCAGTCAAATGAATCAAATTGGTAGAATGGGTTAAAGAATAAGATCCAAAAAATTCTTTGTACAAGAAACACATTTAATTTAAAATGAAACTCATAGGCTGAAAGACAAATCATGAAAAACAATAATTAATGCAACAGGAAACTCCCAAAAAGCAGTGGTAGCCATACTGTTTGCAGGCAATGTGAACTTCAAACCAAAATTGATCAAAAGAAATAAGTTCACTACATACTTGTTAGGGGAAAATCTTAAAAGGAAGACATGACAGTACTTAATATGTATGCACTAAATGTAAGAGCACCAAACTGCACATATCAAATATTAATAGATATGAAAAATCAAATAAGGTCAGGCCAGATAGCTCAGTGGATTAAAGTACCTGCTTAGGCAGATGCAGGGACTGGGCTTCAATCCTTGGTGTGCTGTTCCAGCTCTGCCCCTGGGTGCACTGAAACTACAATTGAAACTGGGCATATTGGCACATGCCTGTAATCCCAGAATTTTTGAAGGCTGAACACAGAGGATCACTATGAGTCTGATCTGTGTAGTGAGATCCTATAGACTCTGTGCTAAATACAGTAAAAAAAGAAAAATAGAATAAAGAACAACACAATTGTAATATGGGACCTTAACACCCCATTGTTACAAACAGACAGATCAACTAGAAAAACAAAACAAAACAAAACAACAACAACAACAACAAAACAGTAAAGAAATCACAGAACTGAATCAAACCTGTGAACAAATGGGCCTAGAAGTTTACAGTGTTCCATCCAACATCAGAATACTTATTCTCAGATACACGTTGAATATTTTCCAAAGTAAACTACATATTACCCATAAAATATGCTTAAGTAAATGCAGAGGAATTGAAATTATACCATACGTATTATCTATCCATAGTGCAACGAAATTTGAAATCAATGGCAAAACAAACCTCAGAAACTACATAAACACATGGAAATTAAATAGTGCCTTCCTGAACAACCAATGGCTTACAGATGAAATTAAAGAAGAAATTTAACAGTATTTACAATCAAACAAAAATGTAGACAAAACTTATTGGAACCTGTGGGATGCAGTGACTGCAGTGTTAAGAGGGAAGTTTATTGCAGTGAATTCTCACAGTATAAAAGCAGAATGAGTATAAAAAACCCCTAATACTGCTCCTCAAGTTTCTAAAAAAAGAAGAGCAAGTCAGTCCCAAGAACCAACTGAGTAAAAATGACCATACTCCCAAAACTGTTATAAGATTTAATGCAATCCCAGTCAAAATAACATTAATATACCTCACAGAACTAGAAAAAACATTCCTGAAATTGATTTGAACCAGAAGAAATCTAGAATAACAAAGGTAATTTTGGCAATAAATACATGCCAGAAGGCATCACAATCCTTGACTTGAAATCACACTACAAAGCTACTGTGGTAAAATCACCATGATACTGGAAAAAACAAACAAACAAACAAACAAACAAACAGGTGTGAGCATGAGCAGAGAAGATTAGAAGATTAGGACACAACTACAAACACACTCAACCACCTTATCTTTGACAAAGGGGCCAAATATGTTCACTGGAAGAAAGGTAGCCTCTTTATTAAATGGTGTTGGTAATATTGGCCTTCCATATGCCAAAGACTACAACTAGGTCCTTATCTATTACCATACCTAAAATAAAGTCCAAATAGACTGAAGATCTAAATATTAAAATAGAGCTGGGCGTGGTGGCTCACGCCTGTAATCCCAGCACTCGGGAGGCTGAGGCAGGAGGATTGATGTTAGTTCGAGACCAGCCTGGGCTACAAAAGTGAGCTCAGGACCAGCCTCAACTGCATAGTGAGACCCTGTCTCAAAAAGACAAAAAAAAAAAAAAAAAAAAAAAAAAAAAAAAAAAAAAAAAAAAAAAAAAAAAAAAAAAAAAAAAAAAAAAAAAAAAAAAAAAAAAAAAAAAAAAAAAAAAAAAAAAAAAAAAAAAAAAA
>PVJA010034645.1:0-22356 GCA_004027025.1 Myocastor coypus | reverse complement strand
ACCTAGCTTCACTGTCCCCGACAGGAATGCTCCCCACCACCCCCTCCCCTGCTCTCTCCCCTTCTTCCCAACACCCCGACACGCACCAGCCCTCCTGTCCACCTTCTTCAGACTTGCACACAACAGCTGGCTAGAGGACATCAGCGACCGTAATTCACACGTGCAGCTGCTGCTGGCTTCCTGTCTGTTTCCCCCAGGAAGCTCCTGTTCCCACTTTCAGAACAACCTCTTCTGAATGTCCTCTGCCCTCAGCCCATCTCCTCCCTGTGCTCAGCTGGTGACCCTACCTGACACTTTGACCCACGCAAAACTGGGTTAGGAGACATGAGCCCCCTCAACCTGCCAACCCCGGAGCTCTAACCCGTCCCTGTGCTCAAACGCTATCCTCCTTCCTCCCTAAACACCCCGCTTCCAGAGCTGCTCCAGGATCGGACTATGTCAGTCTTGCTCCCTCTGTCGGATGATTCCCACCCGTGTGCACAAACGTTCTAGACTCATGCGCCAGCCCTCCCTGCCCCCTGCATCCTGATGCCCCAGTTCTCTGCTCTCCTCTGACGTGAACTTGTTTTAAATTATCTTCTACACATGCTCTGTCAACTGTCTCGTTATCCTGGATGTCACTTGCTCCCGGCAGCCCGCTGTTTTTCCTCCTGCAGCCGGTTCTTCCCTCCTGCCACTCCTCCTTTCAAAATGCGCCAGCTCTTGTGGGTGCTCTGTGCCTGGCACCGACGATTTTCCATCTTGCTCAGGCTGAAGCTGCAGACCTGAAAGTGGCCCATGAGTCTCTTCGCCATGGGTCACCCGCTGGCTCTGCCCACTGCTTCTCACCTCTGTCTCTGTGCCTCAGAACACACCCGGAGACCTTTGCCCTTGTCGTCCTGGTGCCCACGTGCCCCTATGCCTTGTCCTTCCTTGCAGGGCTTTAGTCAATAGCAGCTCCTCCAGGAAGCCCACCCTGACCAGCCCGAGGCAGCCTGGCTCCCACTGATCTCCATGTTACATAGAGTTGCTTCTGTATTCTAGCACCTGGGCTAGAATGGGACCTGCAGGGGCAAGAGCTTTGTCTCCTTGGGGACACCTGTGTCCCACTGCCTGGGGCCGGGTCCTATTTAGTAACGGGTGTATGGTCTAAGGTGAGGGAAGGAGAAGCTGGGGAAGGCTGGGCAGCACTGAGGAGCAGGAAGGAATAGGACAGGAAGTTCTAGAACAGCTCTGCAGGAAAAATGTCACAGAGAAGGCATGCCTCCAGCCCTTATAGCCCAGCACTCCAGGAAGCTGAGGCAGGAGGATTGCAAATTCAGCTCCAACCTGGGGAATGTCAAAATTCTAAATAATAAAGAAAAGAGGGAGATAGCTCCATAGCACAAGTGCTTGCCTGGCAAGTGTAAGGTTGTGAGTTCAAATCCTGGTCCCGCAAAAAAAAAAAAGAGCTGGGCACATAGCTCAGGGCAAAGGTCCTGGGGTCAGTCCATAACACAGAAAACAAGTCAGAGAGCTAAGACTAGGGTGTAGCTCAATGGTGGAGTGCTTGCCTAGCTAGTACAAGGCCCTGGGTTTGATCCCCAGCACTGCGAAGAAAGAAGAGAGACAAAGGACTATGGGTCCATCGATGGTGAGGGAGGGGACCTTGGCAGATATGTAGGGAGGGGGCCACCTTGCTGAGACCCATGCCCCTCTCTGCCAGGCCCCCTGGGTGGTGGAGGGCAGCCGCCCCCCTGAAGGCTGGCCCCAGCATGGGGAGGTAGAGTTCCGGAACTACTCTGTGCGGTATAGACCTGGCCTGGAGCTGGTGCTGAAGAACCTGAATCTTCGTGTGCATGGTGGTGAGAAGGTACCCGTGCCTGGGGAGCCACCTTGGCCAAAGTGGGAGACCTGGAGATGCCCCTGTGCCCCCAGCTTCCCCTGACAGCCCCTTCCACACTCCCTCAGGTGGGCATTGTGGGCCGTACCGGAGCTGGCAAATCGTCCATGACCCTCTGCCTGTTCCGGATCCTTGAGGCAGCCGAGGGTGACATCTTCATCGACGGCCTCAACGTGGCAGACATCGGCCTCCACGACCTGCGTTCTCAGCTGACCATCATCCCCCAGGTGCGAGCCTGCCACTGTTGGCCATGCGTGACGGCGGGGTGGGGGTTCTCCCCTGTGCGTGGGCCTGAGGACCAAGCCCCCGAGCAGAAAATGGGACTACCCAGGAACCGCCTGGCCCTGGGCCAGCAAACAGGAGGAGCATAGGCCCCAGATCTTGTATCCTGGGCTCCCACCTGCAAGGCTCAGGATTACTGGTGCTTTTCCTGGCTCCATGGTGTATGATTTCTGCCGACTGGACACTTTGGAGTGAGATTAGTGGCTCTGGCTCCTGCACTAGCAGAGAGAGGACTTAGTGATTAGCAAAGCTGGGGTTTATCACTCTCCCCCAGGCCATTTTCTCTCTCCTTAGCCCTGGTCTTCCTCTGGGACAAGTGGGGACAGAGTGGGGACACTGCCACCCTCAGCCCCCTCTGTGCCCTGTGCTTGGGGCCCAGGGTTCCTCATGGGGCCAGTGCTGACCCTCTCGGGCCCTGTCGTATTTCCAGGAGCCCATCCTGTTCTCAGGAACCCTACGCATGAACCTGGACCCCTTCGGCCGATACTCGGAGGCGGATATCTGGAGCGCCCTGGAGCTGTCCCACCTGCACACCTTTGTGAAGTCCCAGCCCGAGGGCTTGGATTTCCAGTGCACTGAGGCTGGAGAGAATCTCAGGTAACCCTCTGGCCTGGGGCCCTCCTGGGGCCCCTGTGGGTGCTGGAAGGCCTGGTAGTAAAATGACACAGAGTCCAGGCAACTCCTCCCCTCCCCTCACCATTCCTGCCTCAGCCAGGGCTACACAGGGGCCTTTTTGTTTTATTTTTATTATTTTGAAGACAGGGTCTCAATAGGGAGTTCAGGCTGACCTTGCACGCACTGTGTAGCCCACACTGGCTTCCAGCTCACAAAGATACTTCTGCCTCAGCCTCCTGGGTGCTGGGAGGACAGGCGTGTGCCACCATGTCTGGCTAGGAGTCAGTCTCACCAAGACTAAAGATGGAGCTCCTTAGGCCTGTGTCGGCTGTGTGACTTTTGCCCCTGGTTCTGGGGAGAGGGGCCTCCTGCATGCACGGTCAGCACACTACTGCTGAGCTCCGTCCCTTGCTATGCGATGTGGTGTGACTGGGGCAGGTTGCTTAAGCTCTGTGTCCCCTCTTCCTTTGCCCTACAATAGGGATAATAATAGTACGTGCCTCTTCACACTGCACAGCCCAATAAAAGTACAATGGGAGCCAAATATATGTAATTACAATTTATTCTAATAGCCACATTTAAAGAAAAAAAGAGAGAGAGGTTGGGGCGGGTGGAGCGGCTCATGCCTGTAGTTCCAGCTACTTAGGAGGCTGAGGTAAGAGCACTGCTTCAAGACTGGCTTGGGCTACATAGTATGACTCTGCCTTTTAATAAAAGGGAAGGAAGGCCGGGCGTGGTGGCTCACGCCTGTAATCCCAGCACTCGGGAGGCTGAGGCAGGAGGATTTGTGCGAGTTCGAGACCAGCCTGCACTACAAAAGTGAGCTCAGGAACAGCCTCAACTGCATAGCGAGACCCTGTCTCAAAAAGACAAAAAAAAAAAAAAAAAAAAAAGGGAAGGAAAGGAAGAAGGCAGAAAGGCGGGTAGGTAGGAAAAGGGGAAAAGAAGGCGGGAGGAAGGAAGAAAAATGGAAAATCCATGAAATAAATTTTAAAAGTATATTTTATCCAATGCAGTGTATCTAAAATATTATCAAGGGGCTGGGGAGATAGCTCCGTGGCACAAGTGCCTGCCTGGCAAGTGCAAGGTTGTGAGTTTGAACCCCGGTCCCACCAAAAAAAATAAATAAATAAAAATAAAATATTATCACATCAGCACATCACCCTACCAGAGCCGCAGAGCCATTTTGCACCTTTCCATGGGGAGCATGACACCCTGTACATACTGTACACTTCCTATAGCAGCCCCGCCCAGGTGAGCCCCATCGGGTGCCTGTGCCACGTGTGGCCAGCGTGGCGACTTCAGGTCGTTTCAGGGAGATGAAAGGTCCTTAGCTTGATGAGCTCCTGAAGAACGCCAGCTGTTCCTCGCCCGCACCAGTTTTCCCTGCTTCTCTCTCTCCCTCTCTCTGTCTCTCCTGCTCTCTCTGTATCTGTTTCTGTCTGTGTCTATCTCTTTCTGTGTCTCTCTCTATCTCTCTATCTCTGTCTCTGTCTGTCTCTAACTCTCTGTCTACCTCTCTATCTCTGTCTGCCTGTCTGTCTCTCTCTCCTCTGTGTATATGTGTGTGTGTAGTTTCTGCAGTACCAGGATCCAGGCCCTCACACATGTTAGCTGTCATCTTCTTACCGAGGCACACTCCCAGCTCTCTTCATTTTCGTTTTCATCTCCAGTCCCTCCTCACAGACCTTGCCCAGACCTCAAAAATCAAAACAAAGAGCTCTGCGTTTGCTCTGCACTTGACCATGTCCTCAGTCCTGGGGCGGCCCCTCTTTCGCTTAATCATTACCACAGTCGTGTGGGTCGGGAATGAGGCTCTGTGGTATGAAATTCTGTGCCAGGGCAGGGCGGGGACCCTAGCTCTGCCCCAAGCCTTTGCTAGGTGCTCACGCCCACACAGCCCCGTGAGACCACTCACCCGGGAAGCAGGGACAGTGTGGTCCTTGCCCACCCTGGGCTGTCTCCTGGCCTTTGCACTCCAGCCCTTTCCCGGCGCATCCCTGCAGCCCCCACAGGTCAGAAGGCGAGACAGGCTCGCTTCCCTCCTCCCTGGCTGCCCCAGGGCCTGTGGCGGCTTTAAGTATAACCTGCATCCCGTGCCAGCCTCTCATAAATCAGCCCGAGTGCTATCTGGATGCTCACTCTGCTGCCAAAACCCTCATTAGTTTCGGGCCGGGGCCAGCGCGGAAGGCTGGCCTTCTCTGTGCCTGCAGTGACTCACCCCTCTGGGAAGGGCTGAGGGACTTGTCCTTGGGAGTGGGGGTGCTGTGGCCTCTGTGGCTGGGAACACAGCCTTGCTTTGTTACTGCCTCTGCTGTCCCAGGCAGGAGGCTTAAGCTGTGCCTCCGGGAACAAACGTGGGGAGTGCTCTGGGCCGCCCTTCCCTGTGCCTTCTCTGCCTGTTTCCCACGGGGATAGGAGGTGTGACAAGGTGTCACTGTGGCTTAGGCATATTGTGGCTTCTAGGCAAACGTCCAGGTGGAACAATTCGAGCATGTTCTCAGGTGTAAGTGACTGATGGGGGAAAGCCGGGGAGCGTCAGGGCACAGGCTGAGGAGTGGGGAGGGAAACACAGCAAGTGGAGGCTGGGTGTCAGGAACAGGCCAGAGGCTTCACGGCTTGTCTCCCCTGGGTCTGTGCCTGCCCCAGACCCCTCATCACCCCTGAGGCTCCGAATCTCTACTCTGGATCCCAGGCGGCCTAGGCTGAGGAGGAAATGGGAGGGGTGAGCCAGAAGGCCAGTCCTGGGCTGCTGGGAAAGAGTGGTGACAGGAGGGGCCCAGGTGCATGGGGAGCCAGGTGGGGCGCCCCACCAGAGCTGCCTGCATCTCTCCCAGCGTGGGCCAGAGGCAGCTGGTATGCTTGGCCCGAGCCCTACTCCGCAAAAGCCGCGTCCTGGTTCTGGACGAAGCCACGGCTGCCATTGACCTGGAGACAGATGACCTCATCCAGGCCACCATCCGCACTCAGTTCGAGACCTGCACCGTGCTGACCATTGCCCACCGGCTCAACACGATCATGGACTATACCAGGTGGGCCTGGAGAGGTGGGGGGCGCTGAGGTATAGGATAAGGGCCAGCACAGAGCAGGGCTGCCTGGATGTAGGGGAGGGGACGCAATGACACAGGGGGCTAGCAACAGGTAGGGAGGGCTCCTGGCTCTCAGGAGCCTGATAGGACCCCTTCCCAGCTACCCTAAGCGGGCTCCTTCCCAGCAGCCCCAGGGTAGGAGACCTCGGCCCTACCTCGGGGCCTAGGAGTTCATTCCTTTGGTATGGCGGGCAATAAATGGATCAAATAGTCATGCTGCAAACCTGAACTTAGAAGTTCTTGGGAAGCCGGGCGTGGTGGCTCACGCCTGTAATCCCAGCACTCGGGAGGCAGGAGGATTGCTGTGAGTTCGAGACCAGCCTGGGCTACAAAAGTGAGCTCAAGGCCAGCCTCAACTGCATAGCGAGACCCTGTCTCAAAAAGACAAAAAAAAAAGAGAAGTTCTTGGGAAAAAGGCAGGGGTCTGAGAGTGTGGGCCATATGGATGATGAGGGCACTTACTCTCCTGAGAAAAAGCAGTGCCAGCCAGTGGGTGACTTGGGGTTATGGCGAAAGGATGGAGCCAGAAACTTCTGAGAGAGGACAGCACATACTATGAAGCCAGGGACACACAGGACCAGGGGCAGAGGGGAGAGGAACAGGCTTGCTGGGTTATATCTTGGGGACCTGGCATGCTTGAGAGCCAGGGCAAGCCACAGGAGACTGGCTTTTGGGGACAGTCTCACTCTATATAGACTATTGCTCTGCACAGTTTCTGGGGACTTGCAGTGGGGAGCCATACAGCAGTGTCGCTGCAGGCAGGGGTCCTCTCGCCTCCCCTGGGCAGTACCAGCTGTATTGAAGCCTCACGCCCAGCCTGGGCCTGCCTGGGCATGTGGGTGGGGCTCCCGCCCCAGACGCAGCCAGATCTGCAACCCAAGCCCCAGATTCCAGCGCTGGCCTCTGCAGCCAGCTTCCTGCCGTGTGCCTTTGTCACCGGCACAAAGCAGGTGCATGCGCAGGGCGTGGTGCACAGGCCCGGGGCTCCTTGTGCACAGCCTGCTGCAGTCTGGTGACTGTGGAGCGGGAAGGGCTCATTAGGGAGGAGGTTTGGAGCCCAGGATAGCAAAGATGAATAGCACCTTATGCTTGATCTCAGAAACAGCTTCATTTGCAGGGAGAGCCGAGAGCAGGGCTAAAATAACCAGGCCTGCAAGTGAGCAGGTGAGGGATACAGAGGTGTCGGGGACTTGATGAAGTGGGTAGGCTGAGGAGTCAGCGCCCGGGGAGCCTGACTGATGCAGACCCAGCCATTTGCTTGCCTTTCCTGCCTAGGATCCTGGTCCTGGACAGAGGTGTAGTAGCTGAATTTGATTCTCCAACCAACCTCATCGCAGCTAGAGGCATCTTCTACGGGATGGCCAGGGATGCAGGGCTTGCCTGAAGTACATTCCCAGGATTTCCTGGAAGGGAAATGAAGAGCGGACTCGATGGCAAGAGGAGGGGCAGGGGGTTTGCGCAAGACTATGTCTCTGGAAGGAGTTTCCCAAAGCAAGCAAGGAAGCAATGCCCAAGAGGACGAGAAGTCTGCAGCCACAGCCTGGGAGCTCCAGTCTAGTGTAATTTCTGACCCTCTCTCTACTTCTAATTGTTCTTATTTTCTGAAATATTTTTTAATAAAGTTTTTCCTTGGCTGGGGAGATAGCTCAGTGGTCTAAGTGCCTGTTTTGCAAGCACAGGAACCCAGATTCAATCTCTGATACTGCATGCCGCACCACTGACACTGACTCGGCTCCAAAACCAGGCGTGGTGGCACACGCCTGTAATCCCAGCACTGGGAAGGCTGAGACAGGAGGATCACTATGAGTTCAAGTTGCTTAGCAAGACCCAGTGCGGAGTAAATAAAGTTATTTAAAATAATAATGAAAACTAAAATAAAGCTTTTCCCTCCTGGGAACAGAGTCTTGTTCCTGGGTGCTGCCTGAGTGCATCTGAAAACAGAATGCCAAGGGAGTCAAGCCATGTGGTCAGTGACAAACATCCCGTGGGTCACCTTATTCTGCCTGTACACAGTGTTTAGGGCCTGGGGTATTCAGAAGAGGCAAGGAGAAATGGGAAAGGGTTCCATCCACATCTGTATGGCTGTAGTCACCCAACCAGTTCGGACCCAAAGCTTTTGGCTGGAAATACAGTCTTTGCAGCCAGAACTCACTCACTGGGTAACTGCCAGCTATTCCGCTCCACTGTGCAGATACCATGAAGAGGTGAGAAATAAGGGCCCTGAATTCTGACCTGAGGCCTCCGGGGAAAGCCGCTGACAATACTCCCTGCTCCTGCTTCTCTGGGAGCTGAGGGCATGGGGCTCTTGCTGCTGCTTTATGACAGGACCCTGACGCCTCTGGCCACTCACTGTTGCAGTCCTACAAGAACAAGTACATGGGGAAAGCCCAGAGCCATTCCTTCCTGAGGGTCACGCCAGCAAAGGAGATAGGGGAGTGATTATTTCTATTTTTGCAGTACATACTGGGGACTGAGGCAGGGCCATTGCACTGGGATATGTCTCCAGCCCTTTTTTCTTTTATTTCTGGACAAGGTCTCTCTGAGTTCCCCAGGCTGGGCTCAAACTTGCAGTCCTGCTTCACCCTCTCTGAGTACTAGGACTATAGGTGTGCCTTACCAGGCCTGCCTTAGATCTAATTTCCCAACGAGCCACGTGTATTCATTTCCTACAGGTCAGGGTCCAGCTGGCATCAGGACTCCAACTTGGAATGGAGCTTTCCTTTGTCACCACCTCCACCTTTCTGCCCCCCTGGTCCTGCCTTACCGTCCTGCCTCAACCTCCTTCCGGGGGCTGGCTCTGGTGGGTGATGGTGGTTGCTTTTCTCCACCCTAAGCGGTCTGCCCATGTGGAGATGACCCCCTTGGATGTTTTTTCTCTGTGCTCTGGGTCAGCCTGTGCTGCACGGCCATTTGTTAAAGGTTAATCACATTTTTTTTTGGCAGGCTGTTTCTGCCCAGAATGTTTATGGTGATATAGAACGCGACTTCCATCCTGGTGATAAAGCAAGTCTGAAAGCACAAATGCCCAAATTATTCTGCCTGTCCTTGGTGCTAAGAAAAGGTCTCTGCTCAGCTCTGATTTATTAGGCCAATTTGGCATGACGTCTGCTCTGTGAGGCGAGAGCTGGCCTGAGCCCACAGGACAGCAGATCGCTGAGCACCACTCTGCAAGGATCTGAGGTGTGAGGCTGCATTTCCTTCCCCATCTAGGGCTCGCCCTGGAGCTCACTGAAGCCGATAGGTGCTGACAGCCCAAGGGGAGAGGCGTAGTTGTCCAGGAAACAGGATAACCAGCAAATGTGGTTCACAGGGGATGACCTCCGCAGTGCCAACTCTTGTTACTCCAGGAAACAAAAGCAACCACGGGAACTCAGAGGAAAGCACCACACAAGTATCTGTCCCCAGGGCCCGCTGACAAGGGCTTGGGCACCTTTGCAGGCTGGGGTGGAGGAGCCCTGGGTGTCAGAAGGACCCTGTGATTTCTCCTCCAAGCACTAGGTCCCACGCATTGATCCGAACCCTGTGATTAGAAGAATAAAGCTGTTTAGGAGGTCAAAAGGAAAGAAAATTGGCCAGGTCAGTTAATAGTTAACTTTAATAACATGTGCCATGTTTAAAGAGTCAGCGATGGTCAGTCATCTAGGAATGTTTACATACGGTGTGAACACATGCTCTAAATACTTGGTGGAGAAGGGCGAGCTCGGTTAACAAGGCTAACAAAAGGTCCTCATTAGAAATTACACAAAGCGTATAAAAATATTTCTCTGAATGCATAGATTAAGACGCTCAACTTACCTCTCTGCACCTGCATCGGCTCCCTCTGCCAGTGTCTCTGACTACAGAGGCTGTCAGGCAAGAGTGAGATGAGTAGGCAGAGCTGGGTATCCCAACTCTCACTGAACACCAGTCCTCTGCCAGGGCCAGAGAAGCCCTGGGGACCCCTCTGGCCCCAGAGTCTCAATTCATCAAGGTGGCTCAACGTGTAGAACCTCAGCAATTCAGACATGAATTAAAACTGAATTTATTTCTTCCAGGAGAGACCCACACTTCACTGTCTTAGTAAATTGTGACTTTTTTTTTTTTTCAAAGAAAAGGGAATAAAAAGGTCACTACATCTAGATAAAGTAAAAGTAATTTTTGATTGGACGGAACACAGGGGCGGGTTGTTCCTCAAAGCCCCAGAGAACAGGATGACAAGTGACCTTCACTCCCAGGGTGAGCAAGTCACCAGCAGGAGTTGGTGGGGTGGAACACAATTAAGTCACTACAGAGTGACGAGCAAGTGTTCTGGGAGAGCACCTCGGCCTTCCAGTGGCACTCAGGTGGCAGCAGAAGGCCATTACCTCAGCACAGCAGTCTCTTCTGTGACATCTTCTGCATGTTCTTGCTAACTGCGGAATACTAATAAAATTAACAGGAAGTTCCATTTCTTTGGAAACTGTAGGCACTATGGGAAGAGCTCCTTAAGACAGCAGGGCTGCTTCTCCTCAGCAAGCTCTGACCCACTCTCCCGGGCTGCATCTGTCTGGGCTCCTAGCCCTAAGGCTAAGCTGTTGACACAGCTAGCAAGACACTGGCTTCTCCTGTAACATGAATGACACTGAAGAATGGGGAGAGAATCCTTGAATGCATTCCTGAAAAAAATCCTTACAGCATGCTCAGGAGTTTGGCAAGGTGCTTGCTCCTACCCTCGGTTAGGTCTGGGAGACTCACAGCTGGCCTGAGTGGACTGTGGGGGAATTGAGGGGCATCCCCAAGATCAAACAATTGGCTTACAAAAGCAACAGATTCCAGAGCTGTGTAAAAATCCTAATAATTTCAAAATAACCTTTATCTTTGATACAAAAATAAAGACGCTAACTCCTTTAGCTCAGCTTCCCACAATAACCTTTAAAATGGCAACAGATTCAAGCTCAAAAACCGCTTTTCCGTCCTAATGGGAGGGGAGGGCGGGCAGCAAGACCAGCAGCGTTTGTGCTCTCCTCCAGTGCAGTGAAGCGGTCGGCGACAGGAGTCTCCTCAGTGGTGGGCAGCAGTGGCTCCTTTGGAAAGTGCCTGAGAGCCCTCTAGTGACGGTGATGGGGAGATGCAGAGATGACAGAAATGAGGGGACAGAAGCAGACTGAGGGGTCACCAAGGGGCCGGAGAGGAGGGGAGGGGAGCTCTTTTGGTTAACAGCCTATTTACAATTAGGTAACTATGTTCTTAAATACTTTAACCTGAGTAACATTTATAAATACGTTAGAGGAAACCTCACAGCCAGTCACACGTCCCTCGGCCAGTGCCGGTGCTGTCCCTGACCTTCACGCTGGCTGGTTCCGTTTCAGGAGCATCCTGAGCGTACATCACGGGGAGCCCAGGGCAGCGGTGTGTGCCCATGGGGCGGGATATGGGCTCCGCTCTGCACCCCAGCACACGCCCCCTGCGCACAGCGAGCACGCTGGCTAGGGAAGCTCCCTGCAGCCCCGCTGGACCATGTCCCAGCTGTTCGGTTTCAAGGGCTAGGCTTATTGTGCACCAAGAGGCTTAGAAGCGTGGCACCGCAGCAGGGGTTAGGCTGGGGCTTCCTGCCTTGGCAGAATGGTGTTAATGACACTATGTGGTGGCACCAGGGGCCCTCAGGGCCATCGAAGTTTTTGGCTCAATGGCTTGTCCTTGGCCCAGAGGTGACACGCAGTTGCAACACTCAGTGATAAAAGTCCCTGCTGTGTTAATATGTCAGTTTGGAAGCTCTCCTGTTGTAGCAAGGCCTTTCAGTCAGAGTGGAGGCAGCATTTCGGAATAGAAAATTATTCTCACTTATCATTAGAACCAGTTCCAGTTCCTGGAAATCCTGGAGTCGAGCAACGTCTTTGTCCTGGAACAAAACAGGTTAACAGGGTAAGAGGAGCTGTGCGGTACATACGTGTGGTGGGCAGCTCGCTTCACCGTCTCAAGGGAAACTAAAATCCCCATGGCAGGAAGTCCTTGATTAAGTCTCCATATGCAAGCTGGGTTGGGCTGGGAGAAGCCTCCACAGCCACTGCCACAAGAGGTGCATGGGCCTCAAAGGAACAGACAGTGACCAGGTCCATTTTCATCAGGGCCCAGATGAGCTAACTGATGTTCAAAATGGGAGCAACATCTGTGTACCCCAGTAGGTCTGCCCTATGGGTCAACTTGAACTTCTATCTTGTAAAGCACTAAGCATACTAATGGTGCACAAAGTCGTCCATAGGGCAATCCCTAAAGGAGCCAGTGCAAATAGTACATGTTAGGGTTTGTGTCTAGTTGTCCCCTAAAGCCTCTGCAGGTCATGGGGCTGACCTCTAGAGTTTGTGATTAACTCATGATCCACTGGGATTATGGGTGAGAGTGCTCCACCGGCCTGGGGCTGACAGCATGAACACAACATAAGGGACACAGACTCGCTCTCTGTGGCCGTTGCTGCTGGTACTCCTCCCTTTTGCCCTTGCCATTTTCCTGCCTTTTGCCACCATGAACTGCTGCCCTCTGCCATGCACCAGTCTGCCTTGGAGCCTGCCGAGGACGGACTAAAACCTCCACAAGCTGTGAGCTAAATAAACCTTTCCTTCCTTAATTTGGGGTGTCGGGTACTTTGTCCCAGCAACAAGAAGAGTAACAGAGACAGCACATGTGAGCAGAAGGGCAGAACATTCTCTCCAGTCCCCTACAACTCTCAAAACCGCCAGCTCTATGACTCAGTGGCGGGAAGGAAGGCTTCAGATTCCACTCGGAACACCACAGCGCTCCTTTTCTACTCTTTTCTCATTTTTTCAACTATGACTCACAGCACTAAGGAAGAAGTTAGGTGTTTCTCACTGCGGAAGCAACCACTTGGGCTCAGCCCCGTCCTACCTTTCTCAGTAGAGTGTTGGGGAGCTTTCTGATCTTTTCCACTTGGTCTGGACTGACGCCCAGCTCGCAGCAGCTCACTCTGAGCAGCTCCTGGTAAGTGAGCTCCTGTCGGTCCAGTTCAATTTCAATGAAATCGTTTTCTCGCAGGGATGGGTTCTGAATCCTCACCTTAAGTACCAGCTCTGCAGAAAAGGGAGAAATGGTAAGGAACAGTCTGGCCTGGCACAGCCCAGGTGACTGAAGATATTTTCTGGGAAATGGCTGCTCTTAATCCTGCCAGAGCCAAAGATCTGTGAGGTCTGTGGAGACCCACCCTGGTTCTGCAGCTCCGGTTGCCCAAGCTACCTGCCCTGCGTCTAAGGTTTGGCTTCCCAACTGGAAGGCAGCAGGGCAGCACCCCAGAGAGTGAAGGGCTGCTCGCCTCTGTCCTTGGAACTAAGGGCTGGAGGCTTCATAAGTCGTCTGCAGGAGAAAGGAAAGACCAGGCTGTACCTTGTGATGTTTGTTTGGAATTAGAGCCATCAGGATGATCTGTGGTTTCTAGTCTTTTTTTTTTTTGGCTTGATCAGGCTGCCTTAAGGGTGGGTCGGGTAAGGATTGTGGAGCCAGGGATCGAAGCCTGGTCCCCTGAATCTGATTACATTTGCCCGAGCAGGCACTTAAACAACTGATTTTCTTCAAAATGGCAGCGATAAGTAGCTACAGAAACACTGTATACCTGTATGTATGCATCATATTGTTGTTGTTTGTTTGTTGTGGGACTGGGGTTCAAACTGCATCATGTTTATTTTATTTATTTTTTTCTTGTTTCAGAACCTTTATTTGTTTATTCACTCATTTGTATGGCCGGCTCAGCCTGCCCCGAGGGCAGGGCCGGCACAGCATGTGGTGCTGGGGATGGAACCGCAGTCCCTGAAGCCGCCCAAGCTTTCCCAAGCAGGCGCTTTAGACCACTGAGCCATTCCGCCGGGCCCCAAACTGCATCATGTTTATCTGTTGGCTTTTACTATAATACCAAGGGTTGAACCAGTACTGAGGACTGAAGTCTCTGCATTGAGCTATGTCAACAGACCTTTTCCAAACTTTTCCTTTTGAGGCAGGGTCTCACTAAGTTGATAAGTTGCCCATGTGGGGCTCAAACTTGCAATCTTCCTGCCTCAGCCTGCCAGAGTGGTAAGTCTACCTGGTTTGCTTTTTCCTTCTTTTGTAGCTCAGTCCTCTCTATGAGCCTAAAAGAAATGGCATACCTATAGGAATGAGGATTCCTTATACCACATCCTGGTTTCTAAATATTCTTCTCTACCAAAAGAAGCTGCAGTTGCTTAGAAAAATGGTTAAATCCAGGCCGGGGCAGGGAAAGTTACACTATGAGGCTGGAATATCTTGTTAAACTAGAAAGTAAAAATGTATTCCAGGAATGATGGAGCTATGTCCAAGGGATAAAGAACTAGCTCGAAGACACTTCCACCGGCCAAGTCAGGAATGATCTGAATGTCCAAGTAATAAGAGGAACAGATTAAGCCCAGTGAATAGAAGAACCTATGAGTTCTGCATTAATATAAATGGGGGATGGAAATGGGGGCTCATGCCTGTAATCCCAACACTCAGGAGGCTGAGGCAGGAGGATCACTGCCAAATTTGAGACCAGACCAGCCTGGGCTACAAAGTGAGCTCAAGGCTAGCCTAAGCTGCATGGTATGACCATATCAAAAGAACAAAAAAAACAACAAAAAAAATTCCTTTATTGTGAAACCGGCCCTCTGCATTGCTGAAGCCAGCCACTCTCCTGCCTCCACCTCCCAGACAGCTGGGACGATGGGCATGCACCACACATCTGACATATTTCCTAAATTTCACAGTTGTGCTAAAGTAATACATTTTCTTTCTTTCTTTCTTTTTTCAGAACTGGGGATTGAACTTAGGCCCTTGTGCTTGCCAGGCAAGCATTATTCTATTGAGCTATCTCTCCAGCCCTGTGCTGAAGTAATACAGAAGAATAGCCCTGTTTCCAACAAAGCCACAATAGGAATAATACTTCAGAATTTCAGGGTAGAAGAGCAAAATTTCAGGGTAAAAGAACAAAATTTGTGTAAAAAGAGGTTCCACAGGTCCAACAACTCTTCTCTAAGTTTGTAATTAGACATGGAACACATAAGCAGCTTAGCATCTGGGCCAGACCTCCCCACTGCAGAGACGGTTTGCTGGCGGAGCCTCACCTCGCATGCTGAATGGAAATGCTCCAGTGAAGAAGAACGGCTGGAAGGCTGGTGCCGCTCCTGCAAATGTCCCGTTTTGAGGCTCCATACCCATAGGTGGCTTGGATGGGACAGAGGAGAACAGGGAGCGGCTCTGACTCACAGGTGGCTGACACGCAGGCCCCGGCTTTGTGCTTTCTGGTGTTCTGAGGATGGCCGAAGGGGCAGACATGCCACCATTCTGCACCAGTGCCAAAGAAGTGTGGCCCCGAGGAAAGGCCCCTAGCAAGGGGGGCTCTCCCGGGGGCAGCATCGGAGAGGAGCCCTCCTCAGGACAGGAGGCTGGAGGGGTGGAGGGGCCCCCATTCTGCAGTGAGGCTGACTCTTCTGCTGCAGCAGTGTAGATGAAGGGGAAGGGCGGGTTGGCTAAGTAGTTGGGGACAAAGGGCAGTTCTGACTCCTTCTGCTGGGGGAGGCCGTCTTCCTCGTCCTCCTCTTCTGCTTCAAGGGAAGAAAACAGAATGTTTGCACAGCCCTTTAAAACTTATCAATAATAATTAATAAATTTTTAAAAAAAATCTTTTGGCAGCTGTGTACTTTAGGCTATAACAAATATTTTGAATAGTGTTTATTCTTCAGGTTGGAAGGGAAAAGACTATATTGTTAGATTTACATTCTCTTCAATTTCACCAAGTCAAAAACCAAACAGAAACCTTATGACTCTGACCTCCCCAGAAAGAATATGGAATTACTACCTTGGCAAGGTAATAAGCTTTGAGGATATACCAGCTGCTTGCCCAGCATTAAGAATGTGGGCAAAGGGCCAGCAAGATAGCTCAGTGGACTAAGCACCTGCTTAGGCAAGCAGAGGGATCAAGGTTAGATCCTCAGCATTGTATGCTGCACCAACCCTACCCTGGGTGTGCTGAACCGGCCACAGAGTCCGGGCGTGGTGGCATGCATCCCTGTAATTGTAGCACTGAGGAGGCTGGAAACAGGAGGATCACTACAAGCATGATTAAAACAACAACAACAACAAAAAAGGATGTGGGGGGGCTGGGTGGGATGGCTCAGTGGTCTAAAGCGCCTGCTTGGGAAAGCTTGGGCAACTTCAGGGACTGCGGTTCGATCCCTGGCACCACATACTGCGCCAGCCCTGCCCTCAGGGCAGGCTGAGCCCGCCATAAAAATGAGTGAATAAACAAACAAAGGTTCTGAAATAAGAAATAAGTAAATAGCCGGGCGTGGTGGCACACGCGTGTAATCCCAGCACTTGGGAGGCTGAGGCAGGAGGATTGGTGTGAGTTCGAGACCAGCCTGGGCTACAAAAGTGAGCTCAAGGCCAGCCTCAACTGCATAACGAGACCCTGTCTCAAAAAGACAAAAAAAAAAAAAAAAAATTCTTTAAAAAAAAAAAGGATGTGGGCCTAATAGCAGGAGCCTTAAGTTAGCTTGCTGCTATCAAATGTCCCCCTCAACGCGACTCACCTCCCATTATCTTCCTGATCTCTCGCCTTGATGTCAACTGTACTGGCATCTCCCCTTTGGTGGTCAGAATGTCTTTGTCAGCTCCCGACTTCAGCAGGTAAGAGACCACCTGACCGTGGTTTCGCTTGCATGCCCAGTGTAAACAGGTCCTTTTCCAAACAAAGGAAAAAAGGGTAGGCGGTTTGAGATTCAAGTTCTATACACCAGTACACACATATATGTAAACTCATTAGAGTTCAGCTAGAGACCAACTGGTAATCACAATGTTTTATTTCACAAAGCAGAGCGTCAAAATACTTAGTATGCTTACAACTTATTTTCACATTTCATTTCTCAGTCAAGGGATATAGCTCAGTGGTAGAGCCCTTGCCTAGCATGCCAAACCCTGGATTCAATCCCTGGCACTTAAAAAAAAAAAAAAAAAAAAATCCTAATCCCTGGGGAAAATTTAATTATCCTAGGAAAACAAAAACAAGAATTATCCTAGGAGCTTTTTTTCAATGGTATCCAGAAGGGTGGCTGACCACAGCGATATCAGTAATACTCATCAGACTCTTTTGGTCTCTTTAAAACTTTCTGTGCTCCTCCTTCCTTCTCAGGGACAATGATAATTCACTTCATATGCACCCAATGTCACTGGAAGATGAAATATTATGAGGCTCACCACCACCTCCTATCTACGGCCTGCTGTCATGTCAGTCAGTAGGTATTATGACAGCAGATACTCCTGTCGGAACTTTAGCTGCCCCTGCCTTTTCCTCTTTTCTATCTTACACACACACACACACACCCCGGATACCCCAAGTTTCATTTTTAAAAACAGCTTCCCTAGTTCTTCCCAGAGGGCTCCAAGCCTATCCTCACCTGCTTAGACAGAAGCTTTTTTTGTTTTTTTAAGGGAAGGATCTATAGGATATTCAAGGTCTCACTACTAGATCAGACTCGTAGTGATCTGCCTGTTTACAGCCTCCCAAGAGCTGGGATTACAGGTCCATGCTCAGTCTCCCTTGCTGTCTCAGCACACCCCAGGGGTAGGGCCCGCTTGGCAGGCCCAGGGATCAAACTCCCAGACCTTGGGCCTGTTTGCTGGCACTTTAATCCACTGAGAATTGGCCGGCCCTAGACAAAAAGTTTTACGCCCATACCTATATTTCTTTACTTTTCTTTTTTTTTTGTCTTTTTGAGACAGGGTCTCGCTATGCAGTTCAGGCTGGCCTTGAGCTCACTTTTGTAGCCCAGGATGGTCTCGAACTACCACCGATCCTCCTGCCTCAGCCTCCCGAGTGCTCGGATTACAGGCGTGTACCATACCTATATTTCTAAGGCACTTATAATGCATATACCAACACTTGAATTTCTCAAGACCAGACCTGGAATGATCAGACTCACTGAAGTAAAACTAGTCATTTACTATTGTACACATGGAAGGTAATTCTGTACACTCTAAGGGGCTATTACACTAATACTGTATAGAAATATAATTAGCATGCTGGCGAAAATCCATCTTACTAGAAGTTAAAGCACTTGGAGCTACTGAATTCATCCCCAGGTGCCAGGGCTAAATGCACATTCCAGAAAGAAAAGACGTTTTCCCTCTGATGTGAAATGCTCTTGCTCATCACCTCCCTAACTGAACTGAGATGAGTATCTTCAGGGCTTATAAGCCAATACCGGCAGGATGAAGAACAGAAAATATGTTCCAGAGTGAGGGTTGGGCCACTACCCAGAAAATGCAATTACTGGATCCTAGAAAGGGCTGATTTGCCCTGGGCACCTCGACATTAGTGAATTACAGAAGGCTGAGTTGTCTGGCTGGCAGGGAACAACTCCACGGATGTTTACAGCAACACCCTACTCTATTATCATTAGAATTACATTCTCTGGGTGCCTCTGTGGTGTATGCTGTGATGAAATTACAACCCATGTGAAGAAAATGAGTCCTTTTTTGTTATTGTTGCTGCATTTGGGGGCAGTGGTGGGGTGGGAGCCAGGGCCTCACACAAGTGCCACGCCACTGAGCAGCACACCCAGCCAAAGAGTCTCAGTCTGGACTCTCAACTCTAAGCTCCGGGAAAATGTGAAAACACTGGCCTGACACTTGTCCTCACCAGTGCATGAATGAACCAAGGGTAAGATGGATACTGCTTGGAACACAGGGATCCGTATCCACAATTCCGGGCAGATTGCAGCCTGGAGGGTTTGCGTGTGAATGTCTGTGGCATGGGCTTGAAAAGCAAATAATTATAATAAGTGAGCACTCAACAATGAATGGTGCATGATGAGAAAAATATGGTCCCTTTGGACGTAAAGTGCTCACGTGTGCGTAGTAAATCACTCATCCATGACAAGCTGGAAAGCGAAGGAGGTAATTTACTGCGCATGGGTCACAGCGACTCCAGGACACAGTGACTGATGAGAGCATCACCACGCAAAGTGGGGTTAAGTCAGTGTAGCAGATCCCCGCAGCCCTGCGCCCTCTGCGGCCATCGCTTCCAGCCCACAGCCAGCCCACGGGGCTCTGGCAGCCTTTACTCCTCAAGCCTCAGGCAGCAGGATTTTCCATCTCTTTGCCATCCCGGACTCCTGCCCTAGAGCTGGGAGGAGGCTCGAGGCCCGGATGGCAACTGACATGGCCTCTGGCTTCCTGCGAGTGCTGGGAGGTGTTTCAGAGCAGGGGCCTGCAGCAGCACCCGTTCCCTCTGGATGCCACCTATCACAGCAGAAGCGGATCCCCAGGCAACCAGGAACTGAACACAGCACCTACCCTGCTTTTCTATCCTAAAAAAGTACTTCTGGGCTGGCGAGACAGCTCAGTGGACCAAGTGCCTGCTTAGGCAAGTGCAGGCAGGGACTGGGGTTTGATTCTGGCACCACACGCTGTGCTGGCCCCACCCCAGGCCTGGCATGATGAGCCCACCACCAAGACAGGGCATGATGATTCATCCTATGATCCCAGCACTGAGGAGGCTGAAACAGGAGGATCACTATGAGTCCGAGTTACAAAGTGAGACCTTGTACCAAATACACAAAAAGATAAAAATAAAGTAGTACTTTCCACTCCCACCACATTGCTTCATAATAAAGAAAGAGCTAGGGAGATAGCTCAGCCAAATAAGCACAAGGTCCTAAGTTCGATTCCTGGTACCCAAAACAAAAAGAAACCAAAAACACCTGTTTCTATCTATCTATCTATCTATCTATCTATCTATCTATCTATCTATCTATCTATCTGTTACTGTTTATGTATAGCTGACCCCCCCAAGCCTCACACAAGTCATGGGGTGGCTTCTGGAGTTTGTGGTTGATTATTGTGGGTGTGGATGCTGAACCTACACTTGGGCAGGTAAATCTACAGTACAATGTAAGGAGGGCAGAGAGGTGTGTTAGAAGCAGCAGCTGTGACCGCTCCCTTTGCTCCCTTGCTCTTTGCCACCGCCATGAAGGGCTGTTCTTTGTCATGTGCCCCTCTGCCTTGGAGCCAGCTGGGTATGGACTGAAACCTCCCCTGACCATGAGTTAAATAAACCTTTCCTCTCTTTATTTTTTGTGTTGAGTATTTGTCCCAGCAATGAGAGAGAAGTAACTAGGACTATACATATATATACACACATACATAAAATAAGCTAGATAGCAGCAGTTAAGACAGGCATGGGGCTGGGGAGATAGCTCTGAGGCACAAGTGCCTGCTGGGCAAGTGCAAGGTCGTGAGTTCGAACCCTGGTCCCACAAAAAAAAAAAGACAGGCATAATACTTCACATGTTGGACATTGTTCTAAAAGCTGTTAACTCAGGGGGCTGGGGAGATAGCTCCGAGGCACAAGTGCCTGCTAGGCAAGTGCAAGGTCGTGAGTTCGAACCCTGGTTCCACAAAAAAAAAATAGCCCATGCAGAGGCAGGTGTACAGAGCACGTTGCTAACTAATCCCAGCTACTTGGAAGGTTGAGGTGGGAAAACCACTGAAGTCCAGGAGATCAAGGTCAGCCTGGGCAATACATGGATACCCCTACATTAAAAAGAAAATGGGGGCCTGGCGGGATGGTTCAGTGGTCTAAAGCGCCTGCTTGGGAAAGTTTGGGCGGCTTCAGGGACCATGGTTCAATCCCAGGCACCACATGCTGCGCCAGCCCTTCCCTCGGGGAGGGCTGAGCTGGCCATAAAAATGAATGAATAAACAAACAAAGGTTCTGAAACAAGAAAAAATAAATAAATAAAATAAATAAAATTTTTTAAAAAGAAAATAAAAATGCCATGATGAGGCAAGCATTATTAGCAACGCTTCCTCCCATTTTACAGATGAAGAAACTGAGGCTGTCAGCAATAAATAAGCACAGCATGGGTATGCTAGGTCATGACTAGCGTAACAGACAGTAAGGCAGGGTTAGAGATTAGACAATAATGAAGGTGGGGGAGGCACTTCATGCAATTTTACTTTTATTGTCTTTTTGAGACAGCCTCTCACTATGCAGTTCAGGCTGGCCTTGAGCCCTGACTGATCTCCCATAACAGTCCTCCTGCCTCAGCCTCCCAAGTGTTAGGATTACAGGTATGCACCATAACCCCTGGCTCTGAAATTTTAAACTGAAGGCTGAGGAAAGGGAGCACCATGAAGATGAAATCTCAGATCTGAAGACAGAGAGAAAAAGGCACGTGCAATTTACGGGGAACAGATTTCAAGCAGAGTATGTAAGGTATATCAAATGCTGTGTTGGCCACCAGGGAGATAGCACAGTAGAATAAGTGATTGCCTGGCAAGTGAAAGGGCCTGAGTTCAATCCCTAGTACCACAAAAAAAAAAAAAAAAAAAAAAGAAAGAAAGAGAAAAAGGTGCTATGAATGGGCCGGGGAGATAGCTCTGTGGCACAAGTGCCCACCTGGCAAGTGCAAGGTTGTGAGTTTGAACTCCAGTCTCACCAAAAAAAAAAAAATAATAATAATAATGCTGTGCTGAGGACATTTTTGCACATTACCTCATTTAGTTATGTCAAATCCTATAAATTAGCTAATTTTTTAACGTGTGTGTGTGTGTTTTGAGACAGGGTCTCACTATGTAGCCCAGGCTGGTCTTAAAAGTCAGAGTGATCCTCTTGCCCCAGCTTCTGGGTGATGGGATTTCAGGTGTGTGTGTGCCACCAGACCTAGTCAATTACTTAAATTTTACTAAATGTTACAGTTATTATTTAGGAGCATTTAACAAATCAAGGAAATTTCAGGGCCTAAGTTCCTCCATCTGCAAAACAGAGAAAGTAACAATAAGGACACCCTCAATGGGGACAGTACATAGAAAAAGCTCAAAACCGCA
Source organism: Myocastor coypus (assembly GCA_004027025.1). Classification (NCBI taxonomy): domain Eukaryota; kingdom Metazoa; phylum Chordata; class Mammalia; order Rodentia; family Myocastoridae; genus Myocastor; species Myocastor coypus. Next base: position 669 of record PVJA010034645.1, on the reverse strand, counting down.
TCTGTGCTGCAAAGACTGGTCAATATCCCACTGCTCAAAAATGCTCACAACAGCCTTGCGAAATGGAGCCAGAGGTGATGCAGGGAAGGTCGCAATGGGCGAAGAGCCTTGGAGAGGTGGGGGTTTATGCACTGGTGCAACACTGCCTCCTAGTGCTGAAACAGTACCTCGGCCTTGAATCGAGTTCAGAGCGATGCTCAGGACAGGTACACACACAACTCCAAGTCTGCAAACACTTGTAAACAAAACACAACCGGAGGACAGCATTTGCAGTTCCCTGGCTTTCTGAACAGCTATCTTGGATTTTTTTTATTATTTAGGAAAAAGGAGATAAATTGATTTGTTGGGGCGGGATATGGTGGCAAGAGCCTATAATCCCAAATATAGGAGGCTGAAGCAGTAGGATAGCTGTGAGTTCAAGGCCAGCCTGGGTGGACTACATAGTGAGTTCAAGACCAGCCTATGGGGGCCGGTGGGATAGCTCAGTGGTCTAAAGCGCCTGCTTGGGAAAGCTTGGGCGGCTTCAGGGACGGCAGTTCGATCCCCGGCACCACATGCTGCGCCAGCCCCGCCCTCGGGACGGGCTGAGCCGGCCATAAAAATGAGTGAATAAGCCGGGCGTGGCGGCGCACGCCTGTAATCCCAGCACTCGGGAGGCTGAGGCAGGAG